>PVJS01001369.1:31673-99479 GCA_004027185.1 Glis glis | reverse complement strand
TATTTATATTTATTTACTTAATTATTTATTTATCTATTTATTTATTTATTTGTGGCACTGAGGATTGAACCCAGGATCATTCTACCTCTGAGCTACACCCCCAGCCCTATTTTTTATTCTTTCTTTATTTATTTATTTTTTCTTTTTTTTTTTGCGGTACCGGGGATTGAACCCAGGGGCGTTCTACCTCCGCGCTACACCCCCGGACCTATTTTTTATACTATATTTTGAAACCGGTCTCATGAAGTTGCGGAGGGCCTCACTAAGGAGAGAAAGAGAGAGAGAGAGAGACAGAGAGAGAGACAGAGAGAGAGCTGAGGCTGGCCTCGAACCCAGATCCTCCGGTCTCCGCCTCCCAAAGTACTGGGATTACAAGCGTGCGCCACCACGCCCGGCCTATTTATTTTGAAACAGGGTCTCACTAAGTTGTGGAGGGCCTCACTAAATTGCTGGCCATGAACCTGAGATCCTCCTGTCTCAGCCTCCCAAGTACTGGGATTACAGGCGTGCAGCGCCAAGCCCAGCTTCTACTTCACTTTTGTTTTTGTGGTACTAGGGATTGAACCCAGGGGTTCAATCTACCACTAAGCTACATTCCCAGCCCTTTTTATTTTTTATTCTGAGATAGGGTTGCTTGGTTGCCCAGACTGACCTCAAACTTGGTGATCCTCTTGCTTCAGCTCCCCAAGTTGCTGGGATTACAGGCATGTGCCACTGTACCTGGTTTATCTTTTCTACTTTAAATTCAGACCTGTGCCTTATCTGAGAAATGGAGATAATTGAAGAGAGATGCTATGACTCAGAGAGATAAACCCAGAACAGAATAGAAAATGTTCTTACTGTAAGTCTGGTTCTTGGGTAAATTGTCCAATTTCTTACATCTCATTGTTCTACCTAGAAACTAATGTTAACAAGAGAAATTTACCACATTATTCCTTTTGGAGGATGGAGATGTATTTAAAAACTCTTGGCATATAATATTAAGATGTATTAATGGAAATAGTGTAAAAATGACTTTGACTCATGTAGTCATAGTCTTAAAAAAAGGTTTTTAAAATTTTTATTCGCACTTTCAGCTTTCTCAATGAGCAGGACTACACAGGACCTGGTTTGGGGGCACTCAGTGGCTGAGGTTTGCGGGCCCAATCATGGTGAGGACGTAGGATTCTCTGTGGAGAGGTCACCTAAGGAGAGAGATGGCTGGAATGGGAATGCTGTCAGTTTGAGTAATGACCAAAAAGTGGCAGTAAATCAACCACAGCCACCCATCTGTCCACAGTCCTCACTCCATACCACGTGGGAGAAAAGGTCAACGTTAGAAAGCTTGGGTTAGCCCGCCTCAGTGCCAGCTGACAATGACCCTGAGCCAGTTAGCCTCTCCAGGCTTCAGTTTCTTTTAAGTCTAGGGAGTTTGCGCTAGGTCCACCCTATCCATGGTAGCCACAGGCCACATGTGGCTGCTGAGCACTTGAAAAGTGGCTAGTGCCACTGAGGAGGAATTGCAATTTAAATTGCATTTTAGCTGGGGGTGGTACACACCTGTAATCCCAATACTTGGGAGGTTGAGACAGGAGGATGGCAAGTTTGAGGCCAGCCTCAGCAACTTAGTTAGACCCTATTTCAAAATAATAAATAAATTAGGGCTGGGGATGTGACTTGAAGATAGAACACACCTGTGTTCAATCCCCAGTAACCACCCCCCCAAAAAAATTGTGTTTCATTTTAATAAATTTAAATTTAAAAACTTGGGCTGTGAAAAATATTTTTCTTTTACATACAAGTTGATAACTTTGATCTGGCTACATTTCACTTCAACTGTTGAAAGTTTAGTGTCCTTCTTTTTCTTTTTTTTTTGGTACTGGGGATTGAACCCAGGGGCATTCTACCTCCGGGCTACACCCCCAGCCCTATTTTTGTTCTTTATTTTGAAACAGGGTCTCACTCAGTTGCGGAGGGCCTCACTAAGTAGCTGAGGCTGGCTGTGAACCTGCGATCCTCCTGTGTCAGCCTCCCAAGTACTGGGATTACAAGCGTGTGCCACCACGCCCAGCTTAGTGTCCTTATTGAGGTGTGTTAAGAGTATAAAATAAATGCACACCATATTTCAAAGATAGTATGACAAAGACTGTAAACAATCTCATTAATGCTCTTTTTGGTATTGATTCCATGTTTAAATGATAATATTTTGAGCCGGATGTGGTGGTGCATGCTTGTGATCCCAGTTCTTGGGAGGCTGAGACAGGAGGATCACAGGTTCACGGCCAGCCTCAGCTACTTAGTGAGGCCTTCCACAACTTAGTGAGACCCTGTTTCAAAATAAAGAATAAAAAATAGGGCAGGGGGTGTAGCTCGGAGGTAGAATGCCCCTGGGTTCAATCCCCAGTACTGCAAAAAAATAAAAAGATAATATTTTGGATATATTGGTTTCAATAAAATGTTATTAAAACTGAGTTCACCTGTTTCTTTTTAACTTATGAAAAATGTGACTACTAGAAAAATTTCAGTTACATATATGGCCACATTGTCTTCTACTGAAGAGTGATGCGCTAGACCATCTCAATGGCGTCTCCATCAATAAAGCCTATTCTAGGTAGCTATTGTGAAGGTTCAGCTCTGAGTCATTTTGACCATGAACTTTCAAAGTAGAGAATGCGAATCATAACTACCTCCCTTATAGCTGTGTGATTCTGGGCAAGTGACTTAACCTCGCTGGGCCTCAGTTTCCTTATCTGAGGAATATAGAGAAACACACTGATTTCATAATGTTGCTGTATGGCTGGGGATGTAGCTCAGTGGTAGAGTGTGTGCTTAGAATGTGCAAGGCCCTGGGTTCTATCCCTAGCACTGCAAAATAAATAAATAAATAAATAAATAAATAATAAAGAAAAGAGATGGCATAGTATGTGTAAAGATACAGCCACAGTGCCTGTTACTATGTTCAAATAAGTTCTCCCCGACTTTCCCATTTCTCTGATTTTAATTTTTGTGTGTGTGTGTGGTACTGGGGATTGAACCTAGAGGCATTCTACCTCCTAGATACACCCCACCAGCCATATCTATATCTATCTATATCTATCTATCTATCTATCTATCATCATCTATTTTACGGTACTGGGGATTGAACTCAGGGGAATTCTACCTCTGAGCTACACCCCCAGCCGTAATTTTTATTCTTTTTGTTTCTTTTTTTGTGGTAGTGGGGATGGAACCCAGGGGCATTCTACCACCGAGCTACACCCCCAGCCCTATTTTTTATTCTTTATTTTGAAACAGAGTCTCACTAAGTTGCGGAGGGCCTCACTAAGTAGCTGAGGCTGACTGCGAACCCGGATCCTCCAGTCTCAGCCTCCCAAGTACTGGGATTACAAGCATGCACCACCACGCCTGGCTGCCCTTTTTATATTTTGTTTTTGAAACAGGATCTTTCTAGGTTCCTGCGAGCCTTAAATTGCTGAGGCTGGTCTTGAACCTGCAATCCTCCTGTCGCAGCCTCCCAAGTACTGGGATTACAGGAGTGCACCACCATACCCGGCCCATTTCTCTGATTTTATTTTATTTTAGTACTGTGGATTGAATCCAGGGGCATTCTACCTCTGAGCTATACCCCTAGCCCTTTTTTTTTTGATACAGGGTCTTGCTAAATTGCTGCGGGTCTAAGTTGCTGAGGCTGGCCTTGAACCTTCCCTGTCTCAGCCTCTCAAGTACTGGGATTACTGGCTTTGACTTTTTAAAGTTTTTAATACCCATAAGGACCAAAAAAGGAAATGAACACATGAGGCTTTCAGCACAAGCACCAGCTCTTATGAAGAGCCAAGGCGAGATGTTTAGGAGGTCACAGAAAAATGTGGCCGTGTTCAGGTTGGAGCCTTGACTTATCCAGATGCCCAGTTTCTAGTCCTGTAGCTCATGTTTCTCCTTCCCTTTACTATCTGCCTTGACAGTCTTTCTAATTAGTTAAAGCTGATAATTAATACTTAACATCGGGGTTCTAGTTTCAGTTTTTCTGCCTCTGTGGGTCACTGCTGTGTGTTTCATAAGAGTCAACTAAGGCCACTGAGGTCATTTAATGTCCTCAGCCCCCTTGGCAGGAATCGAGATACTCAGGAGTCAAGTGCAGATATCCTTAGCAGTGCTGGCTTTGCCTCCTCCTGGCGTTCCTGAAAATGTCAGGCTCAAATTACAGTATCAGTGAGAAGAAAACAGAAGTTTATTTGAGGCTCCAGAGGCATGCATACCCCAAACAAAAAGATGATATTCTTGAAGCATCAGATTGCAGTCATGTTTGAGGAAATGCAAAACAGTGACCAAGAGAGCAAGGCTTTAGAAAAGTTGTAATAAAATTAAGAAAGATGAAGAGGCAGAGTGGAAGTGACAACTTCAGCTCAGGAGTCACATTGGCATCTTGGGCATGAATCACTGCCAGAGCCGCGGAGCCCAGGGCTGTGAACTCATGTCCATGCCTACCTCTGCAGAAGCCTTTCAGCGGTAAGCCTCTGCTGTCAGGTGGCATGTGGACTATGGCTGTCCTCTCTCTGCAGACCAAACAGTTTGGGTTTGCCTGTAGTTCCATGCAGGTCAGACCTGGGTTTCTCATGCTCCCAGGAAGATGAGTTATCTTTTCCTGTTTCCAGCCTGGAATTTCCCATCCCCAGGACTAGAAGATAATATATTATTCCTTGACTGTGTTAAAAGTGCTGGGGGACCATGTACATGCCAGTTTGGGGGGTTTCTAGTGACATTTCTTCAAGCCCTCCGATTCTGTGCTCAGCAGTGTCCAACCTGTTGATGAGTGTGAAAGGCCTTCTTTGCTTCTCTTACAGTGTTTTTGTTTCTGCCATTTCATTTCAATTCCTGGAGTTTCCAACTCCATACTTGCATTGCCCATCTGTGCGTGCACGTTCACTGTTTCAACCAGAGTCCTCAGCATATTAATCAAAGCTGTCTTAAATTTCTGGCCTGATAACTTCAGCATCACTGCCATAACTCAGTCTGGATTTTTATTTTATTCAATTAATTTTTTCCAGTACTGGGGATTGAACCCAGGGGTATTCTACCACTGAGCTACATCCCTGGTCCTTCTTAAAACTTTTTGGGACAGGGTCTTGCTAGGTTCCCCTACCTGGTCTGTAACTTGTAATCCTCCCACCTCAGCCTCCAGAGTTGCTGGTATTACAAACATGTGCCACCATACTGGCTTAGATTTTTTTTTCCTCCCTAAAAGAGTCTCATTATAGCTGGCTGCAGTGGCACACTTCTGTTATTCTCATAATTGGGAGGCTGAGACAGGAGGATCACAGGTTCGAGGGCAGCCTCAGCAAGTAGTGAGACTCTCATCAACCTAGTGAGACCCTGTTTCAAGATAAAAATGAAATAGGGCTGGGGGTATAGCTTGGAGGTATAATGCCCCTGGGTTCAATCCTCAGTACCACAATAAATAAATAAACAAATAAATAATAAAAAAGGGCTGTTGGTGTAGCTCAGAGATAGAACACCCCTGGGTGCAATCCCCAATACCAAAAAAAAAAAAAAAAAAGACAACAGAGTGTAATATTTCTCAAAATGATATAACTATGTCCAACCATACTGTCTTTACTTACTTATACAATAAAATCACTAAAAGATTTACTGAAAATTAAAGAAATAAAAATGCTCAAAAGACCCTGATGAACTTGGCATTAAAATTCTCATCTCTAGAAAATGAGAAAAAATCACAAAAAGAATTTAAAAAGAAGAAACTAGCTGGGCGTGGTGGCACACACCTGTAATCCCAGTACTTACAAGGCTGAGACAGGAAGATCACAGGTTTGATGACAGCCTCAGCAAGTAACAAGACTCTCAGCAACCTAGTTTCAAAACAAAAAAATAAAAAGGGCTGGGGGTGTAGCTCAGAGGTAGAATGTCCCCAGGTTCAATCCCTAGTACCAAAATGAATGAATGAATGAATGAATGAATGAATATAAAAGAAAAGAAAGAAAGAAACATTTGGCTCCCATTTGGTTTTATACTATAACACTAGCCAATCATCTTTGAGTTCTGGGAAGAAAAAGCAAAAGGAAAGATCAGCGCCTGTGATTCCTGAGTAACCTGCTGCTTGGGCCATGGAGCATCTGCAGTCAGTGCCATCTGGCAGCATTACTACTACCTGGAATCCGTGCTTTGCAACTTGGCCTGGTAGCAATGAAATCTCGCTTTAACCTGGCAGTGAGTACTTTCCAAAAGTGTTTCCTTGCACACAGGAATGCAGCCTGCAAGACTCCAGCAGCACCCTAACCTGGACCTGCTGCCGCATAACTTGAGGAGAGCCCTGGACTTCGAGCAGGATATATAGAGCTACCGTGTTTTGTTACCTCACCAGTTCCCACGACTATTTGCACATACTTTTATTCCTGCATCATCCTACATAATTACTCCTTCACAGTTCTGTCACCGCCAGAATGCCTCTGGCAGGGACACTGTATTGCAAACTCCTGGGGTCACCATGCACATGGTAGCTGGTGTGAGCGGTGGCTTCTGGAGGTGTCAGTGCACAACCTGAACAACCCTCTGCATCAGCTTTGCCTGGGGATGGGTGGAGTGGGCTGTTAGGAGACTGGCCTTCTTTTATCCTGACACTAGGTACACGTTAAGTGCCCAACAAATACTTTTGAATGAATGACACTGGACCTACATGCTGGAATCACTGCTCAGTAGCCACAGACAATTTAGGCTTATTCGTGTCCTCACATATAGACTTTTAGTCATAAATGACATTTAGCTTATTTATTTATGTTTTATTTATTTAGTTATTTATGTGGGGTAGCCGGAGAGAAAAGCAGAGAGCTTCTTATGCTGCATCTGTGCTACTTCTGCCAGTCTCCTTACAGAAGCCTCTTTTAATGACAAGTTTAAACAAAGTGTCTTAATGCCAAACTCAGGATACACAGAAAGCAACTTGTAATATAGAGAAAAAGGCTATTCTTAGCATATATCAAGGACAGACATGGTATAAAGAAGGAATGTCCACCTGGGCTCATTTCTGATATCAGGACCTTGAGACAGTCCTGCGTGCAGGAATTCTCTCCACAGCTTGCTATGTGTGCTGCTGAGACGCTCTAATTGACCTCAAAAATTTAACCCTTGAGGGTCTGCAACACTTACCATTTATTTTGAGTTGATTTGCCTCCTCTTAATCTGTGGATCTTTTCATCTAGTCAGATATGCTGTTAGTATGAGTTAACCCCTTTTCACCTGGGAAGGGGCTGCTGGGAATTGAATTCAGGGCCTCGTGTATGGTAGGCAAAAACTCTACAGCTGAGCTCCAGCTCAAAAGCTGACCAAAGGGTCTAATTTTTTTAAAATTTATTTTATTCATGTTATTGGGCATTGAACTCAGAGCCTTAAAAATGCTGGGCAAGCACTCTACCACTGAGCTACACCCTCAGTGCAATCAATTTATGTTGTTAATGTTTCTTGTGCATCTAGCAAAACTTCTGGAGAGGTGAATTCACTATAGCCCCTCCTGCGGAGGGTGCTAGGAGTATCCAGGCTGCCCAATGCTGCTGGGTCTTGCAGGAGGAGGTAACTGGGTCTGGAGGGCTGGTTTGGTCCATGCTTGACCCACTTTTTTTGTGTGTGCGGTACCGGGGATTGAACCCAGGGGCGTTCTATCTTGGAGCTAGACCCCCGGCCCTATTTTTTATCCTTTATTTTGAAACCGGGTCTCATGAAGTTGCGGAGGGCCTCACTAAGTAGCTGAGGCTGGCCGCAAACCCGGATCCTCTGGTCTCAGCCTCCCAAGTACTGGGATTACAAACGTGCGCCACCACGCCCGGCTCTTGACCCACTTTTGATGCTAAGAAGTAACTCAATAATCTTCTGACCTCATTTTTAGTGCCACAGACAAAGCTCTGGAAAAGAAATCAAGTTTATATCTTCAGAGTAAATATCATTGAGTTTGAGTCACAGCTGCAACAATCCCAAGCTGAAGAAGATTCCCGGTGTGTACACAAAGTAGGAATGAATCTGACCCATTTCCTTCATATGGAACATGGAGCCTGAGGAGTGAGACCATGAGTATGTTACTTGGATTTTTCAGATTTTGTTTTGTTTTTGTGGTACTGGGGATTGAACCCAGGGGCATTGTACCTCCAAGCTACATCCCCAGCCCTATTTTTTATTCTTTATTTTGAAACAGGGTCTCACTAAGTTGTTGAGAGCCTCACTAAGTAGCTGAGACTGGCCGTGAACCTGCGATCCTCCTGTCTCAGCCTCCCAAGTACTGAGATTACAAGTGTGTACCACCACGCCCAGCTCCTTACTCTGCCCTCTGCTCTGAGTTATCCAGGTCAGGTGAAGAAAAAGTGTTTGGGCGCTCAGCATGTGCCGGGCTCTGGAGGCCCTTACCTCAGACTGCTGGACTTGTGTGTGAGGCGGGTGTGAGACGCCACATCCTCCTCCTACACTGGAGTTTGCCTGATCTGTTTCTTGAGTATTAAAGGCAGACATATAAGCACACCTGCGGAGATGCAGAAGAGGGAAAGTCCATTGTATATTTCAGAATTGTTGCCCTGTAATACCAGAATTCACACTGAGGACAGAGGCTCAACAAATTATCAGTGTCCTGGAGGAGAGGAAGCATTTCATGGAGAAAATGAAAAAAGAGATCCAATCCCAAGTGTCAGGACGTGAGGATGTGGTTCTCCCTCAGCTGATTGGTGCTGTGGCCTTACACCTGACCCCTCCCCACCCCATCTCAGTTACCACACCATAGATGCATCTAGGTGGCCTAGATGCAGAGTGGGCTACATACCCTGTGAAATCCAGCTTCTGGTGTTCTCTTCCTGAGGAGCAAGTGGAAATAAGTCAAGGTTATTTTTATATACTTTTATTGGTGCATTATAGTCTCACATCATAATGTAAATCATATTGACAGTAACATACATGCACACAGCATTAGTGGCTCCCCCCAGTCAAGGTTATTAATAAAGGATCTGTGAGCAGTACTTGTGTGGCTGAGACAGGAGGACCACAGGTTTGAGGCCAGCCCCAGCAACTTAGTGAAACCTGGTTTCAAAATAAAGAATAAATAATGTACCAAAAAAGGATTAGTAAGAATGGACAAGTCATATAGTAAAACATACCCTATAAAAGGACGAATTGACCCTTGTATTCGGCACCTTGGATGTGGTCCAGGCTTATGACTTGTCAGGCCTTTTTGCTGCTTTGCTTCAGTATCCTGGTAGGAAACTTGGGATAGCTAGTTGAGCTAGGATGAGCCAGACGGGGTCATCCATGGCTGTACTCCCGGTGTAAGTATGTCCTCCACGGGAGGCTGTTTCCTTGCTGCCAAAAGTTAATGGGTATCTGATAATTGATCTCTGCCAATATTGGTAGATAATTGGCTTCAATTTGTGATTAATGATTCATAACTAAGTATGGCTAATAACTTCTATTCAGTGTAAATAGTGGCTTCAATTTATGATTTTTTTTTTGCAGTACTGGGGATTGAACCCGGGGGCATTCTACCTCTGAGCTACGTCCCCATCCCTATATTTTATTCTTTATTTTGAAACAGGGTCTCACTCAGTTGCGGAGGGCCTCACGAAGTAGCTGAGGCTGGCCATGAACCTGCGATCCTCCTGTTTCAGCCTCCCAAGTACTACGATTACAAGTGTGCGCCACCACACCCAGCTTCAATTTATGATTATAATTGGCACATACAGAAAATTTGATCTTCTGCCTATTTGCTCCTTTCTGGATCATTTAAAATAAGTTGATGGGTACAGCTCCCTTTATCACCTTCTTTTTGTTGATTTTGTTTTGGTGCTGGGGGTTGAACCCAGGAGCATTCTACTTCTGACCTATAACCCCAGACTTATTTATTTATTATTTTTATTTTGCAACAGGATCTCAATAAATTTCTGAGGCTTGCCTCTAACCTGTGATCCTCCTGTCTCAGCTTCCCAAGTACTGGGATTACAGGTGTGCACCACCACACCCAGTTTCCCTTTATCACCTCTATGAGTACAATGGTACCCTTTCTCTTTCTCTCTCTCTCTCTCTCTCTCTCTCTTTTCAGTACTTGGGGTTATTCCTAGGGGTATTCTACTTCCAAGCCATACCCCCAGCCCTATTTATTCATTTATTTATTTGGAAACAGAGTCTTGCTTAGTTGCTGAGGGTCTTTATGCTCAATTGCCAAGGCTGACCTCAAAACCTGAGATCCTCCTGTCTCAAGTCTCCTAAGTACTACAATTACAAGCATGTGCCACAACACCTGGCTTCCTTTTGCCACTTTTATGAGTACAGTGGTGTTCTCTTATCCGTGGTTTTGCATTTCTGTTTCAGTTAATTTATGGTCAACTATGGCTTGAAAATATTGAATGGAAAATTCCAGAGATAAACAATTCATGTGCACAATTTAAATTGTGCATAGTTCTGTGATGAAATCTCACACCATCTTGCCTTGTCCCTCCTGGGACCTGATTCATCTCTTTGTCCAATGGCCCTACCATCTCAATTATCAGATTGATTGCCTTGGAATCACAGTGCTGTATTCAAGTTACCCTTGCACAGTGACCTAATACCCCGTCACAATGCCCAGTTCATTCATCCTACTCATGTCATCATGTAGCCATGGTAACCCCTCACACATCTAGGAAGAAGGATAGGATAGTTCCATGAGCTGCTTTGAGACAGACCACATTCACATGACTCGTATTACAGCATAGTGCTATAATCGTTCTATTTTATTACTATTAATAGTAGTATTATTTTGGTACTGGGGATTGAACCCAGAGGCATTTTACCTCTGAGGGAAACTCCCAGCCCTTTTTATTTTTTATTTTGAAACAAAGTCTCACTAAGTTGCTGAGGTTGGCCTCAAATCTGCAATCCTCCTGTCTCAGCCTCCCAAGTACTGGGATTACAGGCATGCACCACTATGCCCGGCTCTCTATTTTATTTTTATTTTTGTTTTAGATCTCTTACTGTGCCTAATAGAGAAATTAAATTGTTATCTTTGGTATGGACGCATAGGAAAAGCACAGTATATGTAGGGTTCAATACTACCTGTGTTTTTAGGCACCCACTGGGGGTCTTGCGATGTAACCCCGGTGGGTAAGTGGGAACTACTGTATGTGAGTGGGCCAGGCTTCCTGTAAAAGAAGGCAGAAAACTGGAATTTTTACTTTAACATTTTGGCAAAACTTCTTTCTTTTACCTAAATGGCTTAGGAATGGACTTAGAGACAAATGACAGAAACCCAATTCCATCCATCTTCAGCAGAAAATGAATTTATTCACTCATGTGACAGTTGCATCCAGGAGCAAATTCGCTTCAGGCACAGCCGGATCCAGGGCTCGCACATTCTCATCCGGGCACCTTTTATCTCTCTACCTTCTTGCCTCTCCTTGTCTGTTCTACAGGCAAGTTCCCTTCATGTGATAGACAAGATGGGGTGACAGTAGCCCCAGGTCAAATTCTCTAGCTTAACAATCCTGAGTAAAAAATTGTCCCTATGTTACCTTTGGAGAACATTTTCTTTGCTCTGTTTGGGCCATGTGTTCATCCTTGTGGCTGTGGGATGACACATGTGAAGTGGACAATCAGAGTCCAGTGCTCACCCTTTGCTTGGGTGACAGGGTCCTATGGCTGAGAGGCCCCCAGGGACACACGGTACTAGGAAAAATTACTCTAAAGGAATCAGGGAGGGAAAATGGGACAGTCAGACAAAAGCTGTAATTACCACCGTCTTGCAAATGGTCTCACAAAACCACTCCTTCTCCTTCCTCCACATCCTGCCTTTTTTTTTTTCTGGAATCATTTGGGTTTCTCTGGCTTCAGGAAGCTTCCTTTTAATACTCTCCCTCCTTTGGTATCTTCTGGCATTCATGGTCTATAATAACAACAAAAAAATCACATGCTGCATGAAATTCTTTTGACTTGATAAAAACATTTTACATATTATAAACAATTCAATGATGCAGCTAGCCACAAAAATGACAGGGAAGTTAATAAAAGTAAAATTATATTTTTATTTATTTTTTATTTTTTTCTTTTTATTGGTGCATTGTAATTATACATCTTGATGGGTTTCAGGGTGGTAGAAGTAAACATGCACACAATGGTCAATTAGCCCTCCCCCAATTCCCACCCCCAAAAATTATATTTTTAAAAAGGAGGCTTTGATGGGCACCCTGAATGTATGGGTATTTAACACTTGTTGATTTGATCGTGTTTTCATGTCTATGTAAGATGGCCAATTCCTGCAGGGCGAGGCTCTTATCTGCCTGCCCAGTGCTTGAGAGATAATGACAGTGGCCTGCTGCTCTGGCATAAACTTTTCTGGTGCTCATATGACTTAGTTCCAGTTAGGATTTACTGAAACAGTGGGAGGATTAAAAATACGAAAACCCCCCAAGTTCCTAACCTTTTACCAACTGACTCATGCTATCTAAAGAAGGTCCAGTCTTTGTAGTGCTAAGCCCAGGACACTGTGCTGACTGATGCAACAGATACTTAGAAGGTTTGGAAGAAGCTGAGGATTCAAAGTGAGTTGCATTGGGCCGGGGTGGAGCTCTGTGAAAGAGTGTTTGTCTAGCACTGCAAGACCCTGAGTCTGATCCCCAGCAATGCAGCTTCCTGGGGAGAGGGCATTCAAAGGGGAAAGTCTGAATTTTTTTTTTCTTTCCTGAGATCAGTGGTCAAGAGAGAACAGAGGCTGAGATTGCCAATGGTACTATATGAGGTTGTGGGGAAAGAGAAACATACTAAGCATTTTTAGCCGGACACAGTGACACACGCCTGTAATTCCAGTGACTTGCGAGGCTGAGACAGGAAGATAGCAAGTTTGAGACCAGCCTGGGCAACTTAGCAAGACCCTGTCTCAAAATAAAAAATAAAAAAGGGCCGGGCATGGTGGTGCACGCTTGTAATCCCAGTACTTTGGGAGGCGGACACCGGAGGATCCGGGTTCGCGGCCAGCCTCAGCTCTCTCTCTCTCTCTCTCTCTCTCCCTGTCTCTCTCTCTCTCTACCTAATGAGGCCCTCCGCAACTTCGTGAGACCCGGTTTCAAAATAAAGTATAAAAAAATAGGGCCGGGGGTATAACGCGGAGGTAGAACGCCCCTGGGTTCAATCCTCGGTATCGCAATAAATAAATAAATAAATAGGGCTGGGGATATAGCTCAGTGGTAGAGTGCCTCTGAGTTTAATCCCCAGTACTGCAAAAAGGAAAAAAATAAACAGAAAGCACAAGTGTTTAAAGCAAAAGCAGGAATATATGGCCCCTGTAACTAAAATATTAGCAGGTGGCTTGACCAGCTTGATTCAGGTACAGTTTGGTCTTAGCTCTCAGACAACATGGTCAGAATTTGACTTGTGTCCAGCATTTGACTCTGCCATCTGCTGTGTGGGTTACAGTCTTTGCTACTATGAGAAGGTCCCAGATGTTTTGAGCTCCAATCTTAGTTTCACGTCCAGTAGAAAAAGAAACTGTAGGTCTCTCATCCAACAACTCCAGGAAAAGTTCCTTTATGTCTCCAGGAATCAGTCTCTTTCCCACCCGTGAATCACACACACAGTCAAGGTAATATGCTGTGGATTGGCCAGGCCTGAGCCATGTGCTTGGCCCCTGGAGACAGAGATGTAGGACCAGAAATGAGGGTGAAGGAGGGGAGATGCTAGGAGAAAGTTGGTCTTGGGCAGAAGGGAGAGGAGAAGCTGGCCAGCTAGAACAGAAAAATGGAGAGGCTTGAATACAGCTTACATTTGTTGTTTCAACCTTCTGATGTTGGATTTGTTTAATTTTTATATGACACTATATTGAAACAAGGAACCTCTGTGCTTATGTTGACTGTTATATCTGAGGGCCTAAAAATGCCTGCTACACAGTAAATGCTCAATAAACTATCCATGCAATGTTACTGAATGTTCTGGATCTCTGAGACCATATCATGCCTGGTCTAACCCAAGGGGAAAGTATGTGATGAGTGTTGTGCAGGCCCAATCAGAGGGCTGGCCACTGGGAGCTGTCCAGCTCTCTTTGCCAGACTTCACCTTGTGTGTGGGCAAACTCCTAGATTCATCTCAGGAGATGTGTCCTTTCAAAAATCATCCCTTGCCCTGATCCCCAGAGCAGCAGCATTTCCTTCCAACCTTTACTTACCCACTTCTCACATAGCACTGCATACTAATTTATTTACTTCTTTTTCCTTCCTATTAGATTATGAGTTTTACCAAGAGGAACTCTATTGAGTTTGTCTGTGGGTCTCTGGCATCTGATAGAGTGCTACAGTTATTCCCCAAATTATTTGTGTGTGGGATATACTAGTTGAGTGCATTAGTAAACTATATATGAGTCTGGCATGAAGACATAATAGGTCATGCTTAGTGATGCAATAATAAATGAACTAACATCTATTTATGCAAAAAACATGTGACTGAAGAAGAAAGAAGCCTTTGAAACGTTGGCTGGTTGTCTGCAGAGGAGCTCACATCATCATTTTTGTGTCATGTCCTTAAGTTCATCTGAGCCATCTTCCTATTCACAAGCCCATGTTTACTCAGATAGAAACCCAAAGAGTTATGTGCCCTGAGTCACTCAGGATGACTGCAGATTCATGGTTCTGACATTCTCGGCTCTCCAACAACTCTATATTCATCTGACCTGAGTTATAGTCATGCGTTCTTGTGAGACCAGACTCATTAATCATACAAGTGTTTGTGCTGGGAAGGGCAACTACCTCATCTTGCCATGTATAGATTTAATGACTCATGCATAGGGGTTAACTCAGGCTTGTTCTGCTCACGTTCAAGTCATTAGTGGTTTTATTCCGCAAGTCCCTCAGCCTACTGTACTGACAGAGATTGAGATTCAAAGACATACTTCATTTGGCAGTTTTCTGCAATGCCATCCCTGAGATGATCTGGAAAGAAAATTAGTTGTATACTCAACACCCATTTTTAAGTGTACATTGCATCTCAGGCATTGTGCTAGGAGCTGAGGAAAGGAGGAGTAAGGAGATGTCCTTGTCCTTGAGGGAGCGAATAGTCTAAAGGACAAGGTAGGGGCAGATGATTTCAGACCAATGTGATGAGGGCCATGGTGGAGTGAAGTCTTGAAGAATAAATACAAGCTGGTCAGATGAGAGCAGGCAGGGAGTGAGTGGCAAGAACAGAGGGCAGGAAAGAAAGGATGAGCTGCTATGGTAAGGAGCCATGAGAAACCAGACTCAGACATATCTGGGCCCTGCAGAACTTGAATTTTAACCTATACACCAGTGTTTTCCATGTGCATGGGCATGTGTGTATGTGTGGTAAGACACTTAACTCAAAATCTACCTTCTTTACACATTTATAAGTGTACAATACAGTATTATTAACAATAGGCATAATGTTGTACAGCAGATCTCTAGAACTTAGCCATCTTACATAAGTGGGACTTCATGACCACTGAATGCAACCCCATGCTCCTCCCTCCCTCTAGTCTCTGGCAACCACCATTCTGCTCTCTGCTTCTATGAGTCTATTTTAGATACTTCATATAAGTGAAAACATGCAGTATTTATCTTTCTGTGATTGACTTATATCGCTAAGCATAATGTCCTACAGGTTTATCCATGTTATTTCTTTCATATTACAGAATTCCCTTAATTTTTAAGGTTAATAATATCCACTGTAGCATGTGCAACATTTCCTTCCTTCCTTCCTCTCCTTTCCTTTACTATGCTGAGGATTGGACCCAGGGCTTCACAATTGTACCACATCTGTTGATGGACATACAGGTTGTTTCTACATCTTGGCAGTTGTGAACAGTGCTGCAATGGGATGGGACTGCTACCACCTCTTTGAAATCCTGATTTCAATTCTTTTGGGTAAAACACCCAGAAGGGAGATTGTTGTGGTATTATGTTTTTAATTTTTTGAGGAATCTCTATACCATTTTCCACAACAGCTATACCAATTCAGCTTCCCAACAGAGGTGTACAAGGGTTCTGATTTCTCCACATCCTCGCCAACACTCATCATTTATTCATTTATTCATTCATTTATTTATTTTATTTTATTTTTTTGCAGTACCGGGGATTGAACCCAGGGGCGTTCTACCTCCGAGCTACACCCCCGGCCCTATTTTTTATCCTTTATTTTGAAACCGGGTCTTACGAAGTTGCTGAGGGCTTCACTAAGTAGCTGAGGCTGGCCGCGAACCCGGATCCTCCGGTCTCTGCCTCCCAAGTACTAGGATTACAAGCGTGCACCACCAAGCCCGGCTATTTATTTATTTTTTGATAATAGCTATTTCTGGTTTGGACATGGTTTGTCCCTGCCAAAACTCATGTTAAGACTTAAATCCTCAATGTAGCAGTGTCAGGAGGTGAGGCTTTGAGGACCTGGTTGGGTCATGAGGCACTGTCCTCATTGATCATTTAATGTCTTTCTCCAGGGACTAGGTTAGGTCTTAGGAGAGTGAGTTGGGTCTCATGGGACCAGAGTGATTTCCACAAAAGCAGGTCTTCTAAAGCAAGGCAGTCCCGGGTGTTTGGGTTGATTCTGTGTGTGCCCTCTTGCTGCCCTCACACAAGCTCTCACCAGGTGATGCCATCCGCCATGTGATGATGCAGCACAAAGTCCTTGCCAGATGCAGCTGCCTGATTCTGAACTCCCCCGACTCCAGAACTGTAAGCCAAAATAAGCTTCATTTCTTTATAATGTATCCAGCCTCCGGTATTTTGTTATGTCAACATACACACAATGGGTAAGACAGTAGCTGTCCTGACAGGTGTGTGGTGATCTCTCATTGTGGTTTTTTTTTTTTTTTTGTACTGGGGATTGAACCCAGGGGCGTTCTAGCACTGAGTTACAGCCCCAGCCCTTTTTTATTTTTTTGAAACAGGATCTCACTATGTTAGTTGTGGAGGGCCTCCTAAATTGCTGCAGCTGGTCTTCAACCTGCGAACCTCCTGTCTCAGCCTCCCAAGTACTGGGATTATAGGCATGGACCACCACACCCGGCTCATTGTGGTTTTGAGTTGTATTTCTCTATTAGTGATGTTGAGTATCTTTTCACACTCTTGTTAGTCATTTGTATGTCTTCTTTGGAGAAATGTCTATTTAATTCCTTTGCTCATTTTTATTATTTTATTTTACTTTATTTTTTACAATACTGAGGATTTAACCCAGGGGCATTCTACCACTGAACTCAGCTCTTTTTATTTTTTATTTATTTTGTGTTGAGACAGGGTTGCCAAGACTGGCCTTGAACTTGCAATTCTCCTGCCTCAGCCTCCAGAACCTTTGCTCATTTATAATCAGTTTGTTGTTGTTGTTTCTTATAGATTTTGGCTGTCAAAATCTTGTCAGATGTCTAGTTTGAGCCTATCTTCTCTGTTCTGTGGGTTGTATCCTTTGCTGTGTGGAAGCTTGCTTATTTGATGCAGTCCCACTTGCCAGTTTTTGCCTTTGCTGCCTCTGCTGTCAGTGCCACATTCATGAAGACACTGCCAAGACAAGGCCATGAAGTGCTTCTGTGTCTTCTTCTGGGGATTGTATAGTTTCAGGTCTTTGTAATATGCTTTGAAATCAAAAAATGTAATGTCTCTAGCTTTTTTCTTCTTGCTTAAGATTACTTTGGTTATTCAGGAGTTTTTTTTGTAGTTCCATATAAATTTTGGATTTTTTCTATTTCAGTTAAAAATGACATTGGAATTTTGATAAATATTGCATTATATCTTCAGATCACTTTGGGGTAATAGGGAAATTTTAACAATATTAAGCCTTCTAATACATGAACATGGGATATATTTCCACTTATTCTTGTTCTTAATTTCTTTAACCAAAGTTTCGTAGTTTTGAGTATACAAATCTCTCATAAGTTTATTCTTACAATTCTTCTTTTTGATACTATTATAAATAGAATAGTTTAAACTTTTTTCTTTTTGGATAGTCAATTATTAGTGTATAGAAATGCAACTGATTCTTACATGTTGATTTTGTGTCCTATAACTATGCAATATTGAAATTATTAGTTATAACAGATTTTGGGTAGAGTCTTTGGACTTTTCTAGATACATGATCATGTCATCTATAAACAGAGATGATTCAACTTCTTCCTTTGCTAGTTTGATACCTTTTACTTCTTTTTCTTATTTGACTGCTGTGGCTAGGACTTTTGGTACTGAGTTGAGTAGAAATGGCAAGAAAGGGCATCCTTGATTTGTTCCTGATCTTAGAGGGAAAGCTTTCATTATTCCACTGTTGAGCATCATGTTAGGTGTGTGCTTTTCAAAAATGGCCTTTATAATGCTGAAGTAAATTCCTTCTATACCTAGTTTGTTGAGAACTTGAGTCAGCAAAAGGAAGGAAATAAAGATTAAAGCAGGAATAGAGAATAGAAAATAGAAATAGAGAATAGAAAAATAATGAAAATTAAGCGAAACTGAGTTTTTGGAAAAGTTAAACAAAATAGACAAACTTTTTTTTGAGATACTGGGGATTGAATCCAGGGGCATTCTACCTCCGAGCTACACCCCCAGCCCTATTTTTTATTCTTTATTTTGAAACAGGGTCTCACTAAGTTGCGGAGGGCCTCAGTAAATAGCTGAGACTGGCCGTGAATACAGATCTTCCAGTCTCAGCCTCCCAAGTACTGGGATTACAAGCATGTGCCACCACGCCCAGCTGACAAACTTTTAATTAGTCTAAGTAAAAGGGAGTGAAAACTCTTGAATAAAATGAGAAATAAGACAGGAGACATTAAAACTGATGACAAAGAAATAAAAAGGATCATAAGAGTCTATTATGGCAATAAATTAGATAACCTAGAAAAATGGATAAATTCCTAGAAATAACCTACAAAGTCTAAATGGTGAAGAAATAGAAAAATTGAACAGAGTAATAGCACACAAGGGGATTGAATCAATAACCAAAAAAGTCCTACCAAAGAAAGGCCAAGGACCGGATGACTTCACCCTTGAGTTCCACCAAATACTTAAAGGAAAATGAACACCAGTCCTTCTTAAACTCCTCCAAGGCTGGGTGTGGTGGCTCACACTGGTAATCCCAGTACTTGGGAGACTGAGACAGGAGAATTGCAGGTTTGAGGCCAGCCTCAGCAATTTAGTGAGGCCTTCAAAAACTTAGTGAAACCCTGTTTCAAATAAAAAAATAAAATAAGGCTGGGGATGTGGCTCAGAGGTAGAATGCCCCTGGGTTCAATCCCCAGCACCCCCCCACAAACAAAAACTAAAAAAACTTCCAAATTCATTTTATGAGACCTGTATTACCATGATATCAAAGCCAGATGAAGACATTACAACAAACAAACAAACAAACACAATTATATAGGTCAATATGCCTGATGGACATAGATGCAAAAATCTTCAACAAAATACTAGTAAATTTAATTTAACAGTGCATTAAAATTATCATGAACAATGAATGAGTGGGATTTATCTTTGGGGTACAAAGATGATTCAATATGTGCAAAATAATTAATATGATATTCCACATAGGATAAAGAACAAAATCACATGATTATCTCAGTAGATGCAGAAAGAGCATGTGATACAATGAAACATCTAAAATATATGCCAGGCATGGTGGCGCACACTTGTAATCCCAGTACTTGGGAGGCTGAGACCGGAGGATCCAGGTTCGCGGCCAGCCTCAGCTACTTAGTGAGGCCCTCCACAACTTAGTGAGACCCTGTTTCAAAATAAAGAATAAAATAATAGGGCTGGGGGTGCAGCTTGGAGGTAGAATATTCCTGGGTTCAATCCCCAGTACCGCAACAAACAAACAAACAGACAAGCAAACAAATAAACAACATCTAAAATATGTTTTAGGGAATACTTGTTCTGTGTGATGATAATTGTTCTTGTGTAGAAATAGGACTTCATGGTTAATCAAATTTGGGAAACAATGATTTAAAAGATAATATTAATAACACTATTGAAGCCCATCCTATGAGCCGGACATTGGGCAAAGGGCTTTACAGCCCTCATTAGACTTAACTGAAGCTAGGTGGGGCATTTCTTTCCTTTTTTTTATCTTTCTTTTTTTCTGGTACTAGGGAATAATCCCAGGGACATTCTATTTCTGAGCTATACCCTCAGCCCTATTTTATTTTTTATTTGGAAACAAGGTTTCACTAAGTTGTTGAGGGTCTCATTAAGTTGCTGAGGCTGGCCTCAAACCTGCAATCCTCTTGTCTTAGCCTCCTAAGTACTGGGATTGCAGGCATGCACCACCATGCTTGGCTTGAGTGGGGCATTTTTTTTTTATAATGTTCTTTTACTGGTGCATTGTAGTCTCATATCACAATGGACATCACTTTGACAGTAACATACATACACACAGCTTTTGGTGTCCCCCCCACACCTTCCCCCTCCCCCCAGTACAGAGTACTGAAATTGACGTTGGTATATTCTCATATGTACACATGGTCAATGGTAGTAATTCCATTGATGAACTTCATTCTTCCCCTTCCCCTTCCCTTAGACCACTTCCCTGGCTCCATTGAGGCTTCTCCCCCATTGTCTGGAGTCCCTTTTGTATCCTTGAGTGGGGCATTTCTAATGTGCCTTTTGTATTTCCTAGTGTCGGACATAGTAATAGGGCATTTCCCAAGTAGATTTGACTACAGAAATCCATTCAGAGGATATGTATTCAATTCTATGACAAGTTTGGCATGGCTGCTGAGAATCATGAGCTTTTGAAGGGTTCTCAGCTGAGGAAAGATAAGGTGAAGTTTAATTTTTCCAAATGATAGGACACATTTATTTTATGACCCAGATGATTAAAAAATTACTTATGTAGAGCTTAGATATCCTCAATTTTGCTGGTGCATAAGAATTGTCTTTGACTGGGCTTGGTGGCGTACTCCTGTGATCCCAGTACTTGGGATGCTGAGATAGGAGGATTTGCAGGTTTGAGGCCAGACTCAGCAACTTAGTGAGACTCTCAGCAACCTTATCAGACCCTGTTTCAAAGTGAAAAAAAGGTGGGGTCTGGGAGTGTAGCTAGGAGGTATAATGCCCCTGGATTCAATCCCTAGTAACACATACACACACACACACACACACACACACACACACACGGCACTTAGCCTAGTGCTTACTGCAGACAAGGCAGGTGTGGGCTTTTTGTAGGGAGAGAGGAAGATAGAAGTTATGAAAGACTGTAGAATGGGGAGTGCAGGCAGCCAGAGGGGAGAGGAACAAAAGCGCAGAGTGTGTCTTGGAAATTGGAGAGAACCCTTTTTTTCCGAGGTGGGTGGTGGGCAGATGCTGAGACTGGGCAGAAGGAACAGTTTAGGACAGTGGAAGGAAGTGAAGTAACTCAGGGAAGGACACGCCTCTACAAAGAAAGAGGCAGGTTCAAATTACACAAAATGTTCCCAGTACTCACAATATTTGATGAACAAAAACAATACTTAGGGATTAAAATAAATGGGTGTCAGTCCTTGTGTTTGGATAAAAATGCAGGCAGCCTCTCACTTGTGTCACCTCCTGCTCCTCTGCTCTTGTACTTCATCAACTGCCAAAACTCCTCCAAGGGCCATTTCTTCACAGGAGCCTTTTTATTTGGAGCCCACAGTGCTGCAGGTACTAGAAGACCAGGGAAACCCACATGCTGGAGATGGCTCGGGATGGTGGGGAAGCAAGGCACAGTGTGACCCTCCCTCCCTCCCTCCCTCCCTCCCTTCCTCCCTTCCTTCATTGTCCTGGGGATTGAATCGGGGCATTCTACCTCTGAGCTACATGTGCAGCTCTTTTTATTTTTTAGTTTGAACTCAGAAACACAAAGAAAAGGCTAGGTGTGTTTTCAGAGCAGGAATTGTGTGGTATTCTTTGCATAGGTTTTTTTTTTTTGGTGTGTGTGTGTGTGTGTGTGTGTGTGTGTGTGTGTGTATGGTACTGGGGATTGAACTCAGGGGCATTCTACCTCCATGCTACACCCCCAGCCCTATTTTATTTTTAATATTGAAACTGGGTCTCACTAAGTTGCGGAGGGCCTTGCTAAGTTGCTGAGCCTGGTGGTGAACCTGAGATCCTCCGACAGTGTCTCAGCCTGAGTACTGTAATTACTCAGTACTGAGATTACAGGTGTGTAACACCACACCCAGCTGGTGCAGTATGTTTAAACCTTTTTCCGGCAAATAAACTGATTGAAATGGGATGATGGATCCACTTGATTAGACATGTCCCATTTGGCTCAAGAAGGATGCTTGTGCACTGTCCAAAGGCTTAAGAGTAGCTAGGCATGGTTGCCCAGTCCTGTAATCCCAACTACTTGGGAGGCTGAAGCAGGAGGATCACAAGTTTGAGGCCAGGCTGGGCAACTTAGGGAGGCCCTATTTCAAAATAAAATTTAAAAAGGGCTAGGGGTATAGCTCAGTGGTAGAACACTTGCCTAGTATGTGCAAGGCCCTCGGTTCAATCCCCAGCACACAGGGGGTGGGAAAAAAGCCCAAGAATCTGTTGAATCAAGCCTTTAAAAAAGCCTGAAACATAACTGTCCACTTTTTTTCTTAGTAAAGAGAACAGTGTGTTTAATCCCTTTAGCTTCAATGTCCCCTTCATAGCAATTACTTTACTATTCTGAAGTGAAGTTCATAGATCGTGCAACTTACCTACATAATTATAGGATATAGGAGAAATTAAATTTTGTTTTGTCCTTAAATTTCCTTCCTTCCTTCCTTCCTTCCTTCCTTCCTTCCTTCCTTCCTTCAATGCTGGGGATCAAATCCGAAGCAGTCTACCACTGAGCTACACCCCCAGCTGAGCCTTTTCATCTCCATGAATTTCCAGTGGGACATGGAAAATTTCATGGCAGTCTGGAAATTATTCATTGGTTAAGGCTTCCCTGAAAACTGTAGGTCTAACACAGCTGGCTCCCCACTCCCCAAGTATGGGCAGTGCCCCTCCAATCCTGGCAACAACCAAGAAACACCATACAGATTTCCCAAGTGTCCACTAGGCAGCACCGTCCCCTGGGAGCACCACTGAAATGGCAGAAAAGAAGACAACTGCACAGTGGGAGAGGCTCACTAGATGCTTGGTCAGATCCTCACAGCCAACATTAAAAACATTTTTTTGAGGTACTGGGGATTAAACCCAGGGGTACTCTACTACAGAGCTCCACTCCCAGCCCATTTTATTTTTTATTTTGAAACAGAGTTTCGCTAAGTTACTGAGCACTGGCCTTGACCTATTGTCAAAGCCTCCCAACAATATTTTCAACTATAATTCACAATGTGGAGATGCTGCAATATAAATGGAAGTTCTGAACAGGGATAACCTGATGTTTTAATTCTTCAGGCCTACCCCAACTGGTTGGAAGTGGCTGCCCTTGATGGCATATGCAGAATAATTTTTGAGGTGGTGTCCAGCTTATTCCATCATTCAGGTGCTGTTGACTGAGGATCTATGCTGGGCACTATTCTAGGAATGGGTGATACAGTAATGAATGAAATAGATATAGATTTGGGCCCTCATGGAGCTAAAATTTTAAGATCAGTAGGAGCTGACAAAGGTGTCACGAACAAACTGACCACTAATTGCTCTTATCTGGAACAGGAGAGTTTCCTGAATCACTACTGACCTCCAGACATTCTCCTGGGATTGTATTTTTGAATATTAAGTATCCACCCGGCATGGTGGTGCATGCCTGTAATCCCAGTACTTGGGAGGCTGAGACAGGATTGCAGGTTCCAGGACAGCCTCAGCAACATAGCAAGACTCTCAGTAACCTAGTGAGTCTCTGTTTCAAAAAATAAACAAATAAAATAAAATAGGGCTGGGGGTGTATCTTGGAGGTAGAATGCCCCTGGGTTTTATCCCAGTACCACACACACACACACAAAATTAAGTATCCTATGTAGGTTCATTTTCCTATCACTTGACTTTTTTTCCTCAGAAACAGAAATGCTAAATATAGCATTTCTTACATATTATTATATAATAACCCGATAATTATTGGGTTCTATATATAGAAACAACTTCAGAAAAGAAAAAAACCCAAACAACTTCTAGTTGATGGAGAATTCAGATTATTGGGTTCTTGTTAACAGAAGTTATTCTATAATTTTTCAGGATGCATTAGAGTGCATGGTCAGATATTGCTTGCTAAGAAGTAGGGACTTCATTGAGTCAGAAACAAGAATTCATCTAAAAGTAGTCAAGACATCCAGACTTATGGAAAGTTTTGAATGTCTTGTCACTATGACGACTGGGCCAGCAACATTCCTAGGACCAACGGGCAGGTTCCTTCCAGCCTTGGGAATAGGATGCATCTCAAGCCACTGAATGAGGAGGGAGAGTATCATTGTCAGTATGAGCATGGACTTTTTATTTTTTGTTTCTTGAGGTGGGGTCTGTCTATGTTGTCCAAGCTGAACTCCTGGGTTCAAGTGATCCTCCTGCCTCAGCCTCCCAAGTAGCTGAGGCTATAGGCATGCACCACCATGCCTAGCTTAAGCAGGGGCTTATGAATCTGACCTGTTCTGGAGTCGTGGATTCCTAATGTTGCTATGTGATTCTGGCAAGTAACTCAGCCTCTCTAGTTCTGTGCCCTCATCTGCAGAATGGGTAAAGTGCCTACTTCCTTGGGTTATGTGACGAAAAGATATGATGTTCCCAGAGCACGGAGAGAACAATGCCCGTCAAGTGGGTGCTCAGGGCTCTGAGTTATTAACTCAGCAACTGAGTGAGGCCCTCCTCAACTTAGTGAGACTCTGTTTCAAAATAAAAAATAAGCCGGGCATGCTGGTGCATGCTTGTAATCCCAGTACTTGGGAGGTTGAGACAGGAGGATCGCAGGTTTAAGGACAGCCTCAGCAACATATGATGCTCTCGGCAACTTAGTGAGACCCTGTTTCCAAATAAAACATAAAAAAATAGGTGTAGGGGTAGAGCCCAGAGGTAGAAGGCCCCTGGGTTCCATCCCCAGTACCACACACATAAATAAATAAATAAATAAATAAATAAATAAATAAAATAGGGCTGGGGGTATATCTTGGAGGTAGGATGTTGCTGGGTTCAATCCCCAGTACCACAATAAACAAACAAATAAATAAATATCAGATTCTTGGATCCTACACTTGAACTATTTTATCAAGATCACTAGAGATGGGGCCTTGGAATCTGTACTTATTATTAGATCACACTCAAATACGAGTACCACTTATGTAGTGGATGATTACCTTGACTCTCAATATTATAAAATTTGTCTGTACCAAGTGCCCCCTAGTTAAGACTTGGTCACATTGGATTTCAAACAAGCCTACAAATTGAGGGCTGTTGAACGATGTAACAATTTCAGCTATCGTTTCTATTAGTTTCTGCTTCAATTATCCATTGAGCTGTCCATGCCAGGATAGGTCCCGTTCTGTGGCTCTTGGGAGCTTGTGTGAGTCGGTGGAGCTCTCTGCTCTTGGAAAAGCTCCCAGAATGAATTAATGAATGGACAGCCTTAGAACTATACCAGGCCAATACTAAGTGTTCAATAAATGTTTAGCCACTAACGTTAATCCCAGTACTTGGGAGGCTGAGACAGGAGGGTTGCAGGTCTGTGCCCAGCCTCAGCTACTTAGTGAGGCCCTCCACAACTTAGTGAGACCCTGTTTCAAAATAAAGAATAAAAAATAGGGCTGGGGGTGCAGCTTGGAGGTAGAATGCCCCTGGGTTCCATCCCCAGTTACCACAAAAAGAAGAGGGAGAGGGAGAGTAAGAGGGAGGGGGAGGGAGAAG
Source organism: Glis glis (assembly GCA_004027185.1). Taxonomy (NCBI): domain Eukaryota; kingdom Metazoa; phylum Chordata; class Mammalia; order Rodentia; family Gliridae; genus Glis; species Glis glis. Next base: position 73,749 of record PVJS01001369.1, on the reverse strand, counting down.
GAAGGGTCTCAAAGACTGAAAAATTATATGTCTTTTTGTTTCTTCTTTTTCTTTTACTTTCTTTTTTGTGGTACTATGGATTGAACTCAGGGGCATTCTACCTCTGAGCTACACCCCCAGCCCATTTTATTTATTTTAATTTTTGGTATTGGAGATGGAACCCAGGGACATTCTACCTCTGAGCTACACCCCCGGCCCATTTTATTTATTTTAATTTTTGGTATTGGAGATGGAACCCAGGGACATTCTACCTCTGAGCTACACACCCCAGCCCCATTTTATTTTTTATTTTGACAGTCTCGCTAAGTTGCTGAGGGCCTACCTAAGTTGCTGAGGCTGGCCTCGAACCTGCGATCTTCCTGTCTCAGCCTCCCAAGTACTGCATTTTTGGTTTTGAAACAGGGTCTTGCTAAGTTACTGAGAGTCTCACTAAGTCACTGGGGCTGGTCTCTAACCTGAGATCCTTCTTGTCCCAGTCTCCCAAGTAGTGAGATTATAGGCATGTGCTACAAATTACCATATTCCTAAGGTTGGATCAAATACAAACAGCTGATCATTCACTTCTTCAAGAGGAGTTATGAACCAAGTTGAGGGGGAAGTATTAGCACATCTAAATCTGAAAAGGAAAAGTTACCATATATTTCCAAGGCTAAGGTGGAAGTAGGAGGCAGAAGGAAAAAAATTCTAGTTGCCATCAGTTTTTATTCTAAATTGTATCAGTTCACCAAAAGCAACCATTTTACAGAGAACCTAGTCCATAACTCTAATAGAATAATAATACAAATAAAAAATATATAAATATATATATATTTCATTAACTCCTCTTTAAATGGCGGCAAGTAACAGTTTATATAGCTATATTTATAGATGACATTATATTTACATTCTTGCTCACAGCAACGTTTTGGAAAATTTTAAGATAATCTTGCATTGATTACAAAGACATACAAGAAGCCAGGTGCACACCTGTAATCCAAGCTACTTGGGAGGCTGAGGCAAGTTCGAGGCTAGTGTGGGAAATTTAGGGAGACCCTGTCTCAAAAACAACAAAAACAAAACAAAACAAAAAACAACAATAAGAAGTGCTGGTGATGCAGCTCAGAGGTAAAGCACCTGGATTCAATTCCCAGTACTGAAACAAAACAAAACAAAACAAACCCAATAACATACAGCAAACGATTTGGCATTCTATCATTTACATCTGAATAAATTACAATAATGGGAATTTATATTCATAATTTGGGAGTATGGAAAGATCTCCAAATTCCTTTTAAGCCATCAAATATAAAATGATATTCGATATATTTTTTTTAAACTTTGAGATAGTTTTAGTAGTGAGTTAATTTATGGTCTTTTGAGCCTTGAAACTTGGGAAAGCCACGTATGGTAGCAAAGCTAATTCTCTTAATCAGAACATGCAATTAACCAGAAAAAGCCATTCTCTAAGCTTGAACTCTAAAGCCAGTTTGTGAAAAAGGAAACATGGCTAGGGCCAAACATTTCCTCTTCTTATAAACCTTGCACCGAGCGTGTCCCTCAACAATTACACAGGGTCCCCTGGGCCTCAACTTTCCATGGCATTTAAGTCTCTATGACGATGCACCCGCTTGCTGAAGCGGAAACACAGGTGATAGGTGGTGGCTGGTGCCGGGCACGGGTAGGGAGAAACCACACGGGCTCTTGAGCGTGTAGGACTGACTGCTTCACCTTGCCAGGAGCCTGCAGAGCCTCCAGCCAGGCTGCCTCAAGTTCCCACGTCTCCAGGAAAGTTCTAGCAAGCTGGCAGCTCCGGAAGCGCCAGTGCTTCTGATGGCCGTCGCCGCGCTGGGCTCCGGGGGCTCCCTGTGGGACTCCACTTCCGCCGAAGCTTGAACTGCAGCTTCTTGCCCTTGGCGGGCACGACTCAGGTGAAAGGAGTCCATTGCGCCCAGCCCCCGCCTCATGCAGCCCTTCAGCGTCCCTGTTCAAATTACACTCCAGGGCAGCCGGAGAGGCCAGCGGAGGTAAGTCACCTCCACACTCTGTCGGCCTGTGACCAGCACCTTGCTGAACTGGTTAGAAAAGGGTCACGGCGAGTTTGGGGGTTGAGTTTGGTCTTGATGCTTTCAGGGTGCCCACCTGCCGGGGCTCCCCCTCAGCTCTGATATCATGGAGCTGCTTCCTTTCTTGTTGAATTCCTTCCCTAGGTTGCAAGCTCTTGGAAGCCCAGGAGCCTTTTAAAACTCAGCTCTAGATTCCAGCACTAGAACATGGCCCATCGTTGGTGCCCAATAAATATCTCTTGGCTGAGTGAAGGATAATCCATTGGTGAATCCCTCAGGTCACAGCCCTGGATTCAAATCCCAGCTCCACCACTTAACTAGCTGTGCGACTTAACCCTTCTCCACCTCCTCTCTCCTTATCTGTGAAATGGAGATAGTAAGTGTCCCTATAGCCCCAGCAGAGGTCTGCTCTCTAGGTTGTGTCACTATATTCTTTGTACCTTTTAGCTTTATTTTTTGGAACCAGAGGTTGAACCCAGGGGCATTCTACCTCCAAGGTATACCCCCCGCCCTTTTTATTTATTTATTTATTTATTTTCAAACGGGGTCTTGCTAAGTTATTGAAGTGGCCTGGAACCTGTGATCCTCCTGTCTCAGCCTCCCAAGTACTGGGATTACAGGCACGTGTCACAGCCGATTTAGCTTAGCTATTATTATTAACCACCCACCTCTACTCCTTAAAGGAAGAAATGAGGGATCATTTTCAGCCTCCTATTCTCCCCAGGGGAATGCAAAGTAGAAGCACGGAGAGCCTTTGATGAAGCAGTACCCTGCTGCCTGAGTCAGGTATCGAGGCAGTCCACAGCGGGCCCCAAACTAGGAGAGCAATGCCTGGGGGTGTTGGAGAAATGAGATTTTAAATTGCTGATGCTGGCTTCAAACCTGTGATCCTCCTCTCTCAGCCTCCTAAGAACTGGGATTACAGGCTTGTACCACTTGTGCCTGGCTTTGAGAAATGAGATTTTAAAAGTGTGTCAGCATATTCTTGGGAGAGGTACATTTTATGGCCAAGTTCATTCATTACCTGAAAACATGGATGACTTGTTAAGGGCTCAAGTGGGGTGGGACCTGAGAAGGGAAACTGATGAATGTCATGGTCTCACACTTATCTACTTCAGTAGTCCTTTAACTACACTTGTGCATATTTGAGAGAGAGAGAACATGCAGGAGGAGAGGGAGTATAGGGGTTTGGCTGGGGTGGGGTTTGGGGATGAAGGATCAGACAGAGCATGGAGGACAAAAACAGACTCTTCTCTCCTAGTAGTGGACTAATGCTTTCACCAGCAGACAGTTAAAGTGAATCACTGTATGGCAAAAGATCAAATGACAAACATGCAAGCAAATAAGTTTTAATGCCCTGTTCCTGGCATAATTAACTAGATAGAAAGGGAGTCATGTTAACCCCAAAGCAACTGCAGTATCTTGTTTTCACTTCTGAAACCCACAAGTGGATTATTGCTCTTTCCTCTTGCCGAAAAAAATTTTTGTGTGTGTGTGAGTATTACTAGGGATGGAACCCAGGGGCATTCTACCTCTGAGCTATACCCCAAGCCCAATTTTATTCTTTTATTTTGAAATAGGGTCTAAGTTGTAGAGGGCCTCACTAAGTTGCTGAGACTGGCCACGAACCTGCGACCCTCCTGTCCCAGCCTCCCCAGTACTGGGATTACAGGCGTGCGCCACCACACTGGGCTCTCTTGCCATAACTTGAAGAACCATCTTGACTTGACTCAACCTCATTTGCTGTTTCAAAAGAAGTTGTTAAAAACAATTTTGTAATTAAAAAAATAGAAGGGTGAAAATAATTATCAAAGTCTCCTCTGCAACAAAAACAAATTACAGGGAAATACTAATTTAATTTAATGTACCCCCTACTTAGCAGTTACATAGGCATGTAAAATAAGTGTCAGATGAATTATGAAGCTTTGATAAGCTGCGGCTTGTTCCTAAGAAACACTTCTTGCACAAGTTTCTGTGTTGGTGGGAGAGGCTGCTGGCTTTTGCCGGGCTCACGCCCAGATGAGCATGTTCAAGCTCCTTATAATCCAGTTTGCCACAGGCTGGGCCAGAGGCACCTGTAGCCTTGCGCTTGTGCTCAGGTCTGGTGGGAAAGGCAGTGTTGCCTGCACCGCTGCCTTGACTATGCATAAACCTCTCCAGGTAACACGACATTGGCTAGAAGTGGAGGTGTATTAATGCCAAAAAAGCCTTTTATTCATCTTATTGACTAGAGAACAAATTAAACCATTCTTAAGTGCTTTGAGGTTGTTGAATGAAAGGTGCCTGTAAATACCACAAAGTTAATTACAGGGTTATTTATGCATCCAGAGAACTGGAAACACTATAATAATATTTACCAATAAGGACCTGGCAATCGATGGAATGTTATGTAGCCAATGGAAAGATTACAAAGAATTATTTCTGACATGGGAAACTGCTAACTCAAAAATATAAGATTAAAAAACCAACCTCAAACTACATGTAGTGTGATTTCCTTCATTTAAAACAATATAGAGAAAGAGAGGGCCTCACTAAGTAGAGAGAGAGAGAGAGAGAGAGAGAGAGAGAGAGAGAGCTGAGGCTGGTCGCGAACCCGGATCCTCCAGTCTCTGCCTCCCAAAGTACTGGGATTACAAGTGTGCGCCACCACGCCCAGCTTATTTTGTATTTTCTATTTGTCCTGTCTTTTCCATGAGATTTCTTTCTCCTCCTCTTTTTTTTTTTTTTGTGGTACTGAGGATTGAACCCAGGGACATTCTATCTCTGAGCTACACCCTTGGCCCCTTTTGTTTTTGTTTTGAAACAGATTCTCACTAAGTTATTGAGAATCTCACTAAGTTGCTGAGGTTGTCCTCAAACCTGAGATACTCCAGTCTCAGTCTCCTAAGTACTAGGATTATAGGGGTGTTCCACCAAGCTGGGCTTTTTTTCTCTTTTTGCTTTCTTTTGGATTGATTTTCCTCCCCCTTTACTAGTTCAGGAGTTATATCACCTATTTCTACTCTTTTATTATTATTGTTTGGTACCGGGGATTGAACCCAGGGACATTCTACCTCTGAGCTATACTCCCAACCCTTTTTATTTTGAAATAGGGTCTCATTAAGTTTCTGCATGCTGGCTTCAAATCTGTGATCCTCCTGTCTCAGTCTCCCAAGTATAGGATTATAGGTGTGTGCCACCATGCCCATGATTTATTAAAGTGAAATCAGTATCTATTCTCCCCATCCCCGAAAAATACCAGGCATTTAGAACATATTAGCACTGTTACCTCCTCTAAATTATATGCTCTTATTATGCATTTATTTTTCATTTGGCCCCACAAAACATTATAATAGTAATAAGAATAATTACTAGTACTATTTTATAGTCAGTATCTTCACTTGCCTACTTACTCCTCTGTTGCTCTACATTTCTAGTTAATAGTCACCTCTGCCTCCTGGATTTTTTTCCTTCTGCCTACAGTAAATACTTGACCTTTTCCTTTAGGGTCTATTGTGGGCAGACTCAGTTTTTGTGTTTATCTGAGATGTTTTTATGTTGTCCTTAGGCTTGAGAGATGTTTTGCTAGGTATAGCTCCTGGGGTTACTCTTGCTCAGCATGTTGACACCATTCCTGTCCTCTGGTTTCCATTTTTGTTATAGAGAAGTAAGCTCTCAGCTTGTCAAGCCTTTGAAGTTAGTCTGTCTTCTCTGGCTGCTGTTTTCCTCTCTTGCTCCTGTGGCTGTGCAATCTGTGGATGCACCCAGCTGTGGATTTCTTCTTATTTTATGCCACAGAGCTTCTGGAATCTGTGGACTCCGCCCTTCATCAGGCCTGGGATTTGATTTTCTTTTTAAAATGTTGCTTCTGACTAATTTCTCTTCTTTTGGAATTCTAAATAGATAACATGTTAGACATTTTCAATGTCTCTAAACCTCTGTTTGATATTTCCACTTAAAAATCTGTTTTAACACTGGCTGTTTTGCAGTTCCAGTTTTCTGTTTACTAATTATTGTTTCAGATGTATCTAATTAAGTGTTAAATCTGTCCACTGAGATTTTACTTCTTTCCCTCCCTCCCTTCCTTTCAAACCAAGGAGGTGGGCTCTACCACTGAACTACACCCCCAACATTTAATTTTTTTTAAAATTTTGAAACAGCGTCTCTCTAGGTAGCTGAGGCTGGCCTCTAACCTATGATCCTCCTGTTTCAGCCTCCTGAATACTGGGATTACAGGCAGGCACCACTGTGCCTGGCTATTCTTAGGCTGTGTGTGTGTGTGTGTGTGTGTGTGTGTGTGTGTGTGTGTGCGCAGTACTGGGGATCGAACCCAGGGGAATTTTACCTCTGAGCTACACCCCAGTCCTATTTTATTCTTTATTTTGAAACAAGGTATCACAAAGTTGTGGAGGGCCTCACAAGTTGCTGAGGTTGGCCATAAACCTGTGATCCTCCTGTCTTAGCCTCCAAAATACTGGGATTACAAACGTGCGCCACTGTGCCTGGCTATTCTTAGGTTTTGTGTGTGTGTGTGTGTGGTACTGGGGATTGAACCCAGGGTCATTCTACCTCTGAGCTACACCCCCAGCCCTATTTTATTCTTTATTTTGAAACAGGGCCTCACTAAGTTGCAGAGGGCCTAAGTAGCTGAGGCTGCCCGCAAACCTGTGATCCTTCTGTGTCAGCCTCCCAAGTACTGGGATTACAAGCATGCACCACCTGGCTATTGTTAGGCTTTTTGATATAGTATGCCAGCATCTTCATTAAGCCAAATGGGATATGTGTTCATTTCTAATGATTATTTCTATCATCCCATCTCCTAAACATGAAATAACTCTTTATAAGAGATCTACAAGGTTATCAGTTTTTCATGAAGCTTTGGAATGAAGTGGACAGAAGCATTAGCAGTGGGAAGTCTGGTCTCAGATACTTACTGCCTTGCTCCTAAATTATATCAGAATCTAACAGGTTATGCTAGTGTTTCACGTAACATACCATTATAACTGGGTATATTTAATGGATGTATCAGAAGTGCCCAAGAGATTCATTATAAGCCTCTTCACTCAGAGTTTGAGGATAAATATCTTTTTTTATTTATATTCATTTAACCATTAAGTGCTGCCATTTTCTGGGTCTGCGCTTCTGCTTTCAGATACTTCTGCTTCTAGGTGCAGGCTCCCCAACATCCTAGAGTGCTATTTATTTTTTGGTACTGAGGTTTGAACCTAGGGGAATCCTACCTCTGAGCTACACCCTCAACACTATTTTCTTACTTTTTATTTTGAAACTGGGTCTCATTAAGTTGCTGAGGGCCTAGCTAAGTTTCTGAGGTTGGCATCGAACCTGTGATCCTCTTGTCTCAGTCTCCGAAGTATCAGGATTACAGGTGTGGGCTACCAAGCCCAGCTCCTAGGATAGATAACTTACAGTAAACCTCTAGGATACCTACCATACAGAGCCACAAAAGTCCAGTGTCAAAGCATAAGGGAAAACACAGGGTGTTGGGACCTAGAAACTACAAAAAATAGCCAACCTTGACCAGATGTTACGGTTTCAGTGCTGCCGTGGTGAGTTCTTTTCCTCAGTGCATTTAGAAATAATGAGCTGGAAATTCAGTTGGAATTTAGTGCAGGGCAAAAAGATTTATTACAAAAGCAAGAGTAACAGTTCTGTTTCTCAAAGAAATGGGAGGAGGGAGGAGAGAGAACAAAAAACATCATGCCTCTGAGGAGAATGCAATGGAGCCTCCAGCAGAGTGCGGACGCCCCCTGGACCCCCGGATCTTAAATAGGGTTTGTCCTATCTGGTCTTGCTTATCTGGGTTGCTAAGTTCCCAGGCCAATAGCCTGCGCTTTGTCAGCATCCATGTGAAAGGATGATGTTTCTTTTAGCTTTCCCAAGCCCATAGCCTTTTAAGTTTTAACAGTTTTATTTTTGTTACCAAATTCATCAATAGGCCAGTCTTATTCTTTGGTCTGGTCTTTGTTCTGATATCATCTGTGACCATGTGAGAAGGTAGATGATGTTTTTAGTTCTTTAACTTCTTTGTGGGGTCTGTAACTTTTGGTTTCAGATGTGTCTTATCTTTTTGTGCTGACAGGCAGCTTCTGCCTGCCTGTGAAGCAGGGCAGCTTGTGAAGCAGACAGCTTCTGAAACAAACTGTTGCCTGTCTCTTTTAACCTTTCAAATGCTTGCTCTGCTTTGAGACAGGGCATGGAATGAAATTATCCACCCATTCCCAGATTATTTAGTACTAAAACTCTTCTTAATCCATGTATCAAAAGTGTTGAAAATTAAAACATGTTCTGGCTCAAAATTAAAAAAAAATTTTTCTGTGCCCATTCTCTGAGGGTGGGAGGATAGAGGAAGAGTAAAGTATCAAAGTGGACAAAACACTCCTGAAAACACTCCTGACCCTATCCTCATTTCCCAAAGTGGTTTAACCACAAAGTGCTGCCATCTTCAGGCGCCACACTTCTGCTTCCGGGTACTTCCACTTCCAGGTGCAGGCTCCCCCACATCCTAGGGTGTCTGGCATCCCCTTCAGTCCGAAGATGCTGCAGGAGAGAAGGGAGTGGAATGGGCTTTGTTTCAACATTTAATAGGGATTTTAGGCAGCTTGGTGGAACCTGAGTTTTCATCTTTACAGCTACATTTGTTTGGCTTACAACTCTGTAAAAATCTCTAAATAGAAATACCACTGGGACTCAAATGGCCACTTATCAGGGAACAGCAAACCAGTGACACTGACAATGGCAGTGCTGGGCCTGTGCAAACGAGAACACAGCCTCCGGCTGCTGCCCTGCCAGGCCTGCCAGCTGCTCCAGTGAGGAAATGTGACTTTTTCCCCCCAAAGTCAGAAATAAGCATTTTTAATAAGAAATAAATTTAAAGTGTTAGCTATAACCCCCACATTAAAAAGAAGGAGGAGGAAGAGGAAGAGGAAGAGGAGGAGGAGGAGGAGGTATGGTGCCTGTAATCCCAGTACTTGGGAGGCTGAGAGAGGATGATTGCAGTTCAAAGCCAGCCTGTGAGACTTAGCAAGGCTCTCAGCAACTTAGTGAGGTCCTGTTTCAAAATAAAATAGGGCTGGGGGGTGTAGCTGGGAGGTAGAATGCCCCTGGGTTTAGTAAGAAAAAAAAATGGAGCAGGACGAGGAGCGGGAAGGGGAGAAGGAGGAGGAGGAGGGGAGAAGGAGAGGAAGAGGAGAATCAGAGAGATGGCCAACCAAAACACATCCAAGTCTGGATGCTGTTCATGGGCCTCCAGTTTGTGACCTTTGTGTTGGACTTCACCATCTACTAGACACCCCATTGTGAAAGGATTTATCACATCCTCTGCTGGAGTAGGTTTCCAGGCGGAGCAGAGAGAGGAAATACAGGGAGATGCGCATGCAGAGGAGTGAGAGGACAGGAGACATGGGTGAGGGGGAAGAAGACAGCAATGAACACTTCATAATTCTGAGTAGACGGGGCTGCAGGTCAGAAGGTCAGTAGAGGACGTGCTGTGTTGACAACAGGTGATCACGAAAGAACAAGGCAAACCCTGCCATTTTGGGACACTGCAGATTCCCAGTGTGAACTGTTCCCCTCATTCTTTCCATATGGAATTCACAAGAGGATGTAACAAATATGTTCAGAAAGGATGTACAATATCCTGGAAAGATAAATCAGTTTTTAACACTTATGTGTATAAAACAAATTAAAGCTACTTATAGGTAATCCTCTTCCATTGATGACTCAGGTATCTAAATAGGCAATATGACTTAGTCTTGTTTGTTATGATACCCTTAAAAATATTTGTTAACATAGCTGGGCCAGGTGTGGTACATGCCTGTAATTCCAGTACTTGGGAGGCTGAGACAGAAGGATCGCATGTTTGAGAACAGCCTTAGCAACTAGTGACTTAGTGAGACCCTTAGCAACTTAGACTCTGTTTCAAAATAAAAAATAAAATAGGGCTGGGGATGTAGTTCAGAGGTAGAATTCCCCTGTGTTCAATCCCTAGTATCGAATAAAATAACATAAAATAAAATAGTGCTGGGGGTTTAGTTCTGAGGTAGAGCGCCCCGGGGTTCAATTGCCAGTACCAAATACATACATACACACATATGTACATGTATATATACACATATATATTTGATAACACATCATTTTAGGTTATTTATTTTTGTGGTACTGGGGATTGAACCCAGGGACATTCTACCTTCAAGCTACACCCCCAGCCATATTTTATTTTATTTTATTTTTTTGTGGATTGAACCCAGGGGCGTTCTACCTCTGCGCTTCACCCCTGGCCCTTTTTTTATGCTTTATTTTGAAACCGGGTCTCACGAAGTTGCGGAGGGCCTCACTAGGTAGAGAGAGAAAGAGACAAGGAGAGACAGGGAGAGAGAGAGAGAGAGAGAGAGAGCGAGCTGAGGCTGGCCGCGAACCCGGATCCTCCAGTCTCTGCCTCCCAAAGTACTGGGATTACAAGCGTGCGCCACCACGTCCGGCCTTTTATTTTTTATTTTGAAACAGTCTCGCTAAGTTACTGCACGCTGGCCTTGAACCTGATTCTCCTGTCTCAGCCTCCCAAGTATCAGGATTACAGTTGTGTGCCACTATACCTGTTATTTTAGCTTATTTAGATGGACTTTTCACAAAGCTCTGAATGGGGGATCTCATGCTGTTGTGTTGAACTTGTACATGACCCACAGGTGGCCGCGAATGGAATCATCTGTCCCTCCCTGTGTTGGTGAATGTTGGTGAAGCTTTATGAGCTTATCACAGTTCCCCCCTTGCTTCCCCAAGGACTGGCTTTTCTACCTCAGGGAAGAACAGACACAGAGACTATAAGGATGGAGAGTCACTAGCCTTGCACAAGAAGCTGCCATCCAGTGCTGGAGAGGACAGAGCCATGCTGCTGGGGTTTGCAATGATGGGCTTCTCCCTCCTAATGTTCTTCTTGCTTGGAACAACCATCCTGAAGCCCTTCATGCTCAGGTAAGAGACAGAGTAGAGAGCCGAGTTTCCAGTTCAGCTGGGACCTAAGTGCAGTGGGTAAAGGAGGGGGCTGGCTTGATTGCTCCTGTGTCTGCCCTCCTGATGGCAGCGTAGGACAGGGAGAGTGCCTGTTCCTCTACCATACTGGGAGTCAGCTGGGTGCATGGAACGAGGGTGTAAAAAAGTGAAAGATATTCCTCTCCCCCACCCCAATCCCATAATCCACGTATATCTCAATACATAATCTACACATTAGCTATCCATTTAGGTCACATATCGCACATTTCCCCTTTAAAATATCAATTTCTGAGCTGGGCATGGTGGTGCACACTTGTAATCCCAGTACTTAGGAACCTGAGACAGGAGGTTCGAGGACAGCCTCAGCAAGTAGTGAGACTCTCATCAACCTAGGGAGACTGTTTCAAAATAAAGATAATAAAATGGGTCTGGGGATGTAGCTCAGAAGTAAAATGCCCTGGGGCTAAATCTCCAGTAACACACACACACACACACACACACACACACACACACCCCAAATCAATTTCCCAGCCAGGCATGGTGGTGCATGCCTGTAATTCCAGCACTTGGGAGGCTGAGACAAGAGGATCGCAGGTTAAAGGCCAGCTTCAGCAATTTAGCTAGAGTCTCAGCAACCTAGTGAGATCCTGTTTCAAACAACAACATCAACAAACTGAAAAAATGGGGACGTGCTGAGGTGTAGCTTAGAGGTAGAACTACCCTGAGTTCTATCTCCAGTACCACCACCAAAAAAAGAAGAGAAAAGAAAAGAAAATCGATTTCCCAGGGAAAGGTGAAGCCTTCTATGTGAGCACAAGAGCACAACACAAGTTTAATTTGACAATGCCTACCTGATTCATAGTAGTTGCTCAATAAATATTTGTTTCCTTCCTTTTAACTCGTTTCCTTATTAAATATACGTGGAAGCAAGGGGTGCTTTCGCTTTGGACATCTAAAGAGCAACAGAAGGCCCAGAGAGAATGGGAAGGGGAAACCTAGGAGTCCAGGAAGGAAAGAGGTCATGGAAAGGAAGTGAGTGGCCGACTCTTGTTATTTTCAGATTCACCTCCTGCCATTCCTGAGTTATCAGTGTTACGGGAAGGTAGAGGTCACTTCCACCGTGGCACACACCGCCACTATCACAAGGATCCAGGGAGATTTTTTCTCTGGTATTAGCAACAGGAGAAACTGTTCTGCTCCTTATTAACCAGCTTACTTTTATTCAGTATAAACCAGTAATCATGCATTATACAACATTTTTTTTTTTTGCAGTACCGGGGATTGAACCCAGGGGCATTCTACCTCCGCGCTACACCCCCGGCCCTATTTTTTATACTTTATTTTGAAACCGGGTCTCACGAAGTTGTGGAGAGCCTCACTAAGGAGAGAGAGAGAGAGAGAGAGAGAGAGAGAGAGCGAGCTGAGGCTGGCCGTGAACCCGGATCCTCTGGTCTCCACCTCCCAAGTACTGGGATTACAAGCGTGTGCCACCACGCCCGGCTTGTACAACATCTTTTATTGCTTTGGCTGCTAGGAAGCTCAGAGCTAAATTTGTTGCTCTTGTAACTATGAGGGCTCTGATGGTCTTTAGGTTAGCTATTTGTACCTCACTCCTGATGCCATTTCAGCTTTCTCTTCTCCTTTTTCTGTTATTCTTTTCCTCATCTATTTAAAAAAAATACCTATATCATATATAGCTATATAAGGGTGTGTGTGTGTGTGTGTGTGCGTGTGCGTGTGCGTGTGCGCATGTGTGTGTTTGCATACACACAGAGGTATGCATACACAGGTCAGACGACGATGATGATTTTTGTGGTACTGGGGCATTTTCCTCTGAGGTACATCCCCAGCCCTATTTTTATTCTTTTTTTTTTTTGCGGTACTGGGTATTGAACCCAGGGGTGTTCTACCTCCGCACTACACCCCCGGCCCTATTTTTTATACTTTATTTTGAAACTGGTTCTCACAAAGTTGTGGAGGGCCTAAGTAGAGAGAGAGAGAGAGAGAGAGAGCGAGCGAGCTGAGGCTGACTGTGAACCCGGATCTTCCGGTCTCCACCTCCCAAAATACTGGGATTACAAGCATGCACCACCACGCCCGGCTCCTATTTTTATTCTTGATTTTGAAACAGGGTCTCACTAAGTTACTGAGGGTCTAAGTTGCTGATGCTGGCCTTGAATTCGTAATCTTCCTGTCTCAGCCTTCCAAGTACTGGGATTACAGGTTTGCATCACCATGCCCAGCTCAGATTATTTTTTAAATACATGACAGATGACTCAAGAATACCTGATGCAAGCCGGCACTAAACATTTACTCATATTTATTTTTATTTTATTTATTTTGCTACTGGGGATTGAACACAAGGGTTCTACCTCTGAGCTATATCCCCAGCCTCAATTTTATTTTGAAATAGGGTCTTTGCTAAGTCGCTGAGGGCCTAAGTTGCTGAGACTTGCTTTGAACCTGTGATCTTCCTATCTCTGCCTCCCAAGTACTGGGATTAGAGGAGTAAGCCACCACACCCAGCCAGTTGCTCATATTCAAGTTTTACTTTTCTAAGTATTTTTGGAAATTATTTGGTTTAAGTAATTAAGTGAATGCTAAAGAGTGGTGAGTTCTCTTGCTTTATGATCTCACACCATCTCAGAGAACAGTTTTGCTCCGTAAAAGATGGTAGTTAAGGCTTGGGTAGCTCATGCCTATCCCCATTTTCTCAATCCCTCATTTTTCAGATGATGGGTTTTATCACAGCTGTAGACAAATAGATCCACAATGCTATTGAGGGAATGTGTTAATTTTTCAGCCCTAGATACATCCCTGGTTCCACCTGAAAGGCTCTGGCCTAACTAACCCTTGTGCATAGGACAGAATGTCATATTCTCTACAATGGAGCTTTCTGAAATCTTCAAGGGAGATTCAAATCATACTGTTTGTGCTTGGTCCAATTTTAGAGAACTCGGGTTCTAACAGATAAGCAGGCGACTCTAAAATATTATTCTAATATGCTTAGTGTAAATTAGATAAATAAGCTGGGTATGGTGGTGCACACCTGTAATGTCAGTACTTGGGAGGCTAAGTACTCAGCAATTTAGCAAGGCCCTCAGCAACTTAGTGAGACCCTCAGCAACTTAACGAGATTCTGTTTCAAAATAAAAAAATAAAATAGGGCTGGGGTATAGTTCAGAGGTAGAATGTCCCTGGATTCAATCCCCAGTACCATAAATGAATAAATGAATGAATGAATGAATGAACGAATGAATAAGATAAATTAGTGAAAAAGCAAGCCAGAGCTAAACCTATGAAACAAAGTTTATTTTCCATTTTTACAGTTTTCACTTGCCCAACATTTTTCCAATTTTATTTTAGGTTTGCAGTAATTTTGACATTTTAAAAGTGTCAGTAACTGCTATGTAACAAATTGTCAGTAACTGCTGCTGTTAACAAGTTACCCTAAACTTGGTGACTTGAAACAACAGGAACTTTTCCTCACATCTTTCTGGGCAGGAGCCTGGCAGACTCTAGAGTGCTAACACCCAGGCATCAGTAGGGCTACATTCCTTTCTAGAAGCTACAGAAGAGAGTCTGTTTCCTCTCCTGTTCCAGCTTCTAGAGGCTGCCACATTCCCTGGCTGCTGGGGTCTGCTGTCCTCCACCTTTGAAGTCTGCAGCAGCAGGTCAAGTCCCTTTCACATGCTTACATCACAGTCTTCTGACGTGGCTGTTGCCGCCACATTTCTCACACAACACCCCCAGTGATTTTTATGCTCTGAGCCATGAGGTCAGTCAGGTTAAACTGCAGTGTGTTTCAAGTTTATTATATTAATTAAAAATAATTATTTTTGGCTAATGGCATCAATGAGTGTGATGTGAATCTAGCTAAACAATGCTTTTCAAGTATGCTGACTTTTAGGCTTGCTAATCTATCTTATTTAAGGCAAGGGAGGAAATAAACACAGCGACCCACTTAGATGTGAGCATGAGGCTACACCAAGAGCTGGTCCCACACATTCAGTCTCAGCACTTCCTCTCACCCCCATTTACCTTAACTCGGACTTGTTTTCTAATTATTTCATACACATAGGTTCTTTCTCAACACTACCCCAAGGTCTTCATGGAAGGAACTTTGTCTACCACTTCCACAGCACCTAAGACATTCTCTGTGTGTGGTGTATGCACAAGTTCTCAAGGAATGTTTTCCAAGTAAATTTTAATTCAGCACAACACTGAGGAGCATCTAGTATGTGAGAGGCATTGTGCCTTAAGCTTCAAGGTATGTAAAGAGGAACAGGATATAGCTCCTGAATTTAAAGAACTTACTGATAGTGAGCGCAAGTAAATATCCTAATAGATTCCCTACATGCTTGCATTTGACCCTTTGGAATTGTACCTTGTCACCAGAACTTCTGCAGGCTATGATGACTAAAGGCATTATAGCTGGACTCCATCCAAAGGCATGTTTTCGTCAGGACAGGACAGTGGGTGCATCTCGAGATGATGAGACATGAAAGATGGTGAGATTTCTGAGTGTGAATCTTGGTGGTACACTATTAAGGGTAACATTGCTTACAGGTTGTTTCTCCAAATACTTACATCTTAAATACTGTTAAATAGCTGGGTGTCCTGGTGAACTCTTGTAATCCCAGTACTTGGGAGACTGAGACAAGAGGATGGCAGGTTAAAACCAGTTCAGGGCTGGGCGTGGTGGTGCATGCTTGTAATCCCAGTACTTGGGAGGACGAGACCAGAGGATCCAGGTTCACGGCCAGCCTCAGCTACTTAGTGAGGCCCTCCCCAACTTAGTGAGACCCTGTTTCAAAATAAAGAATAAAAATAGGACTGGGGGTGGAGATTGGAGGTAGAATGCCCCTGGGTTCAAGCCCCAGTGCAAAACAAAACAAAACAAAACAAAACAAAAAACCCAGTCTCAGCAACTTGGCAAGACCCTCAGCAACTTAGTGAGACCCTGTTTCAAAATAAAAAAATAAAATAGGGCTGGGGGTGTAGCTCAGAGGTAGAATGCCCCTGGGTTCAATCCCCATTGCTAAAAAACAAACAAGTATACAGATTCCTGGGCCTCAGCTCAGACCTACTGAGCCAGAATATCTGGGAGTGAGACTCACTTGGGTGATTCCCAAGTTTGAAAACCATTGGTCTAAGGGAATATTGAGGTTGGTATAGTGCTAAATATGCCCATGGGATCAGAACTGAGATGGAGCTGGGTGTGGTGGTGCACACCTGTAATCCCAGTACTTGGGAGGCTGAGACAGGAGGATCACAGATTTGAAGCCAGCCTCAGCAATTTAGACCCTGTTTCAAAACAAAAAACAAAACAAAGGTCTGGGGATATAGCTAGGCGGCAGAATGCCCCCGTTTTCAATCCCCAGCACCACACACACACAAAAAAGAACTGTGATGAAACTTTGCAATTTGCTACAGTGTTCCTGGAGTCCTCTACATTCCCTAATCATTATGTGACTCTGTAATTGTCCTACACTATTACCTTGACATAGACAAATGCCTTGGACTCCCATATTAGAAATGTAGAATTAACTTTGCTAGTAGGTGAAGAATGTTTATTTTTTCCTCCCGAAGTACTAAGAGGGAAGAATCGAACTGTACTACCATTCACACACACATCGTGGAGGACTGGCTGGACTGTGCTCTCACCTGGGGTGGGGACTGCAGAGGTCAAGGGAAGTACCTGTGTCTCCAGGTGCTCGTGAACCTCACCCATTCAGGTCAGAAAGCTCTCCTGCATTATAATGAAGAAGCTGTCCAGGTAAATCCCAAGGTAATGTAAAGTTTATGTAATAAAGAGTTCTTACTACACCCACACTTCCATGAAAGACTATCCCTAGCAGAGTGCAGAACCCAGAGCCATCTGTAGGGACAAATCTGTTTCCTTCTAGTGAACATTTTCATAGTGGTCAAATCAGGATAAAGTTTGGAGGAGAAATAGGGTATACGGAAAGGAGAGGCATCATTCCAGTTTTAGTGTCTGAAATCTGTAGCTGAGCCAATGAACAGAGTGGCTAGTGGGCAGTCTTACGTTTGGAGCTCCCACTCCCTGTCATATCAAAAGTGTTAAAATGTAGCCAGGCCTGTAACCTCAGTAATTGGGAGGCTGAGACAGGAGGATTGCAGGTTTGAGGCCATCCTCAACCAACTTAGTGAGACCCTGTTTCAAATATAAAAAATAAAATAGGGCTGGGGGTTACAGGTGGCACACACCTGTAACCAGTAATTGGGAGGCTGAGACAGGAGGATTTCAGGTTTGAGGCCAGCCTCAGCAACTTAGTGAGGCCCTGTTTCAAAAATAAAAAATAAAATAGGGCTGGGAGTGTAGCTTGGAGGTAGAATGCCCCTGGGTTCAATCTCCAGTACCAAAACAAACGGTTAAAATATGTTCAGTCTAGCAAGTAATTTTCTTATTAAAGAAATTTAAGGAATTGTTATAACTTTGATTTTAAAGTTACATAACTGGTTAATATGATTAAATTTATATTTACACTTAAGTATAAAAGTATTATATTAGATGACATGGTAAACTTTGGTATCTTTAAGTAAGCACTAATTTTAATCTGATGATTTCTATTTCCTATATTGGATGTAGTTAATTTTTAAAGTTTCAAACTTCTTTGTAGCCTCTCAACATGGCACCCCAGTGTCTAACAGATAGGGTAATAAACCTCAAACTTTTTGCTTGGCCAAAAATGACCATTTTACTCTGCGCCTCCTGTCCATGTTTCTCTGTGAGCGATGTGATATTGGACCACCTTCTAAGATTGAAACTCCCCACGAATAGCTTGAGCCTGAGACTTTTTCAGAATTAAAACTGTTAAGTGCCTGGTATGGGTGACAGTGCCCTTATCTTTTTCCCTCCTCCATGTTCCTAGTGCTTTTTCACACCTACGTGCCAGCGAGACAGGAATGATTTGCTCAGCAGTGCTCTGGACATCAAGGCATTCTTTGATCACAGAAACGGAACCCCCTTTCCATGCTTCTACAGTCCAGACAGTCAATCTGAAGACGTCATTCTTATGAAAAAGTATGACCAAATGGTTGTCTTCCACTGCTTATTTTGGCCTTCACTGACTATGCTAGGTGGTGCCCTCATTGTTGGCATGGTGAGATTGACACAGCACCTGTCCCTACTGTGTGAAAAATACAGCACTGTGGTCAGAGCAGAGGTGTGTGGCAGAGCGTCCACTGCAGGACTGCGGGGTCCAGGGAAGGGCACGGGAAGTGGCAGAGGGATCTTAAAGCAGGAGCCACATTGAAGCGTTGGCCGCAGAAGTTGTGATTTCTGCAGTTGTAGACTTAATTATGTCTGCTCGAAGACTAACCATAAGTATCATATTTTCATATGGGAAGCATTTTTAAAAAGCTCCATTATAGCTGGGTGTGGTGGCACATGCTTGGAATCTCAGTACTTGTGAGGCTGAGGCCAGCCTCAGCAACTTAGTGAGGCTCTCCACAACTTGGTGAGACATTGTTTCAAAATAAAGAATAAAAAATTGGGCTGGGGGTGTAGCTTGGAGGTAGAATGCCCCTGGGTTCAATCCCCAGTACTGCAAAACAACAACAACAACAACAACAAACTCCATTATGTATTCTATTTAATCTGTAAGTTAAGTACAAATCCACCATCTTTTCTACTCCAAATCTCTTCCCGCATGAGCCAAGGAAGCACTTTCAGGGCACAGTTAATTCATGGTAGTTATTCTTCATCTAACTTGAGCTCTGGCTAGAAGCTGTCAGTATGGAAAAAATGACAAGGGCATCTACCATTGAGCACTCAACTCAGCCCAACTCTGTAGCAGAGTTCACAAGGAAACATTCACTACTCACTACAGGAAGACAAAAGTTGAAGACTGTTGAAGAAAATGTGGACTTATCATGACTACTGCAGTTTGTTCTTTCTTCACCATTCATGAGAAAAGAGGAAAGCTGCCGCCTAGAAAATTCACCCAGTTTAGAGTTATTTGTATTTAACCTTGCCATGTACCATGTAAGTTTTCTTTCAGCAACATTTTTCTAATTATGCTTTTCATAAGCTCATTTTACTTTTGTGCACCTTCTGGTGGGAGTAGGAGAAATGAGTAAAAATGTGCAGTAAAGTAAGATGCTGCACTGGATTTCAACATTCACCTTAGGTCATCCATACTGTAGAAAAGTCCGGCACGGATAGTCAACAATTGTCTGTATTTTAATGAATCGGCCACGGTTATTAAGTAATGGTGTCACAAAGACTCTCCCAACAAGTGCTTCCCAGATTAATTAAGCTGAATGTATGAATTGAAAGAGTTTGTTCTGGCTTTCCAACATGCCTCCAAGTATCTTCAAAATTTTACTAAAAACTATAATCCCAGCAACTTGGGAGGCTGAGGCAGGAGGATCACAAGTTCGAGACCAGCCTGGGAAACTTAGCAAGAACCTGTTTTAAAATAAAAAGGGCTGGAGAGCCAGGCGTGGTGGCGCAGGCTTGTAATCCCAGTACTTTGGGAGGCGGAGACCGGAGGATCCGGGTTCGCGGCCAGCCTCAGCTCTCTCTCTCTCTCCTTAGTGAGGCCCTCCGCAACTTCGTGAGACCCGGTTTCAAAATAAAGTATAAAAAATAGGGTCGGGGGTGTAGCGCGGAGGTAGAACGCCCCTGGGTTCAATCCCTGGTACCGCAAAAAAAAAAAAAAAAAGGGCTGGAGATGCAGCTCAATGGTAGAGAGCCCCTGGGCTCAATCCCTGGTACTACAAACAAACAAACAAACAAAATTCCACTTAAAACTTAAATCATGGAGAATAGAAAAATCAGACTTATTTTTATGGTGCTGGGTATTAAATCTAGGGCCTCATGCATACTAGGCAAGCACTTTACCACAGCTATATCCCCAGCTCACAAGAATGAGACTTTTAAAGAAATTTTTACATGTAAGTGTAATCAAACCACAAACTTTGATTCTAAATCAGTTTAATGCCTTTTAGCAATTAACTTCAAGTCACAAATTAGTAAATGAACTGGATTAAATGGAACAATACTGACTTGACCAGTGATGAGCAATCTTGGTGTTTCACCCTTTCTTGTGTGGAATGGTGGAAAGAACATGTGTCTCCGAGTGGGATTCCCTTCCGTTTGTGGGCCATAGTCTCAGCTTTCTGAATGCATATCCTTGGGCAAGTCAGCTAAACTGCCTGAACCTCTTTTCTCATCCACACAATGGGGAAAACCTCTTCTTTCATGACTGTAAGGCATAAACAAGGTAGGGTAATGAAATTAGCTTAGTTTTGGACATCTAGTAGAGATGCTCAAAACAAAAAATCCTTGGGCTGAGTTAGCAATAGTCAGTCCTGGTACTTTTCATTGGGTGAGTGTGGAGGCTAGAGTAGGGTGCTGGGTGTAGAAGCTAGGGTAAGGTGCTGTAAGAGGATGCCCTCTGCCTCTCCTCCATTTTCTTGGATCAATGTGATATACATCGAAGGTTCAGAACTTGGCTAAAAGTTGTGGAGTAACTTATTTTGTATATCAAAGACTTCCCTGTAATAAAATACCTGTATGCATGTCCATTTTAAATCATTCTGCAAATGGACATTCTGTAGTTTTCTTAAATGAAGGGCATCTTCTATCCCATTTCTTAGTAAATTTGACTTCCACCTTAGCAATGTACAATTCTTGTGATTTTTTTCCTAACAAATTCAAAACTACTAATTTGAAGCCTAAAATATGTTTCAATTACTGCACTTTTCCACTCAGATAGTGGTTAGTTGGTTCATCCCAGCAAAGAGAGACATTATACTTCAGAGAACAAAGTCAATTTAAATTCAAATTATGTGGCAAATTAATAAAGTTTAAGCAATGATACACTTAATTGCTTAGAATTACTAAGTATCCATGTCCATGTGCATTACTGGTCAAAGAAAGGTCCAGACTTACCTTTTACAATATTTAATGATAATGGAAAGCAAAACCAGTTTGCTTCTAGCCTAACTTCACTTTTAGGTTCTGGTCTCCAACTGATTTGAAAAAAATGTCCATCTACATATTTATTTATATATATATATATATATACACATACATACATACATTCATACCTATATGTATATATGCTTAAAATACAAGTATAAATTTCTTTATGCTTAGCTGGGCGTGGTGGCGCACGCTTGTAATCCCAGTACTTGGGAGGCTGAGATAGGAGGATCCAGGTTCACGGCCAGACTCAGCTACTTAGGCCCTCCCCAACTTAGTGAGACCCTGTTTCAAAACAAAGAATAAAAAATAGGGCTGGGGGTGTAGGTCGGAGGTAGAATGCCCCTGGGTTCAATCCCTGGTACCGCAAAAAAAAAAAAAAAAAATCTTTATGCTTAAAGGAAGTTAATATTTAACATACATTACTCTAATATTTGTTACTTTACCAGGGAAGAAAAATTGGCTTTTAAGGCCTAAGAGTTTCAGGTTTTCAATCAAATCCAGTTAAATTTTGATTGTTAGCAACTCTGGTTTGCTTTTCAAAAGAAATGACAAAATAGAATTATTACAGCTTTTTGTTTACATAATACACTAAGGACTGTTTGGACACAAGTCAAGGTAATTTTTTTTTTAATAAACAGCGTGATGTTACAGACTGCAAAGTTAAGAGAAAAGCAGACATTGACAGTTTCTGATGAGCACAAACAATAAGTGCAGTCACAGGCCAAACTTCTTGCTAGGACTGGGAAGAGGTCTTAAATTTAGTGATAGTGTATTTATTCTACATTTTTAATTATAACAACACATGCATCTTGCTGTGTCAAATACTTTTGGGGCCATCATTAAAAGAACATGAAAAACATTTTTCTCCTAACTAGTGCATTATACCATATGACTTCAATGAATGAACAAAATATAGAGAAAAAGACTTGCTACAATTAATGGAGCTAAAAAGGGTGGTTTGAACTCCCTGTTGAAGCTTCTTAAATAAACATTTTACCCATCAGTAGTCATTTTTGGTAGTGTTATATTCCCCAAGATATTAAGGTGTTATGTTATGTTTCAAGAGGATATATTCTTTTAGCTTTTATTTAACAAAATTTAAGTCCGAAGACTAAATCACACTGAAACCATTAACCACATTTAAAACTTGAGTTCTATAGCCAAAAAGATTTTTAGAAATCAGATAAAGGTCATGTTTTCAAACTACTCCTAGGAACATAAATCTGATAAGGGGTTTTTCTTTTGAAATTAATAGATAATGATATTTGGAAATTCACACTAGAATTAAGGAATTTAGTTTTATTAAAGATATTTTAATATGAAACACTGAATGGTTTCTGCCTCCTTGCTAACCTAGGATCAACAAAAATAATACCTAAAAATATACCTGGTTCTGCTACAAAATTATTGCAGTGACAGACTAAATGAGGTTGCTGATAGATTCAGACTGTACTGGGCTTACAAAATATATTTTAAAACTTTTTATGTACTTACCAACATGAAGAATGGAGTCTATTGTTGGTAATGAAAACCAGTTTTACACCCAACTATACTATACATATGGTGGACTAATTTTACCCTACCCCCAAAAAACTTTTATATGTAGTCGTGTAAAAATTAAGTCAGAAAATATCTTTATGGCTCACACCTGCCACTTTCGACTAACCAGATGGCTGGAATATTAACATACTTAAAACCAAACAAAAGAAATGGCACTGTTCTTATAATAAACAGAAAGTACAAAACCTTAATCAAGTGGAATGCCTGAATGAAATAAATATTTAAGACTAACATCCTGACTTGAGAGACTTCTAATAAATTCTAAACTGATGTGAATTTTAGAACCTTGATATTTGTTTACACCTTTTATAAAAGATTCCTCTTGACTAGGGGTAGTACTGTGTGCAAACAAATAAATGTGTGCAAAAAATACACATACCGAATGCACTAATAATGAAGAGGATACATTTTATATGCTAAATTCAAGTACCATGAACCTCCTCATAGTATAGCTTTCAAAATGGCCAGAACAATGATTAGATTTTATCCATTTTTCTCTTAATGTCCCTGCATCATTAAAAATAAGGTATGCCAACTCTGACTTTATAAGTCTAAAATATAGTGCTCTGCAAAGATTCTCTAATGTGAGAGCCTGAAGTATTGAATGTGACTCATCTATTTTTTTTCTTTTTACCTATTAACCTTCTGAGGTAGAGTTACCAATCCAATTTTATCAAGACCATAGTTATCTTGAGCTAAATCCCATAATCTTTTCAGAGAGTGAAAGTAATTTTTACAAGAAAAGAAAACAGGCTTCCCAGGCCATGGCACATAAGATATATTTACAATTTTAATATAATTAAAATGGTTCTGTGTTTGTACTTTAAAAACCAGCCCAGCTGTATTATTTTGTGACCAAGAATTATCTGAGGATGATATATGTCAATGCTTAATTTTATAGTTCAGCCTTCACAATCCCATTCTTGATGAAGAATTTCATTATGGTATGCACAATATATTCTCACAACTTTCAGCCTTCACTTAGACATGCCCCATCTGAATAGGATAAAGAATGCAATTCATTCAAACAACTCCTCCCTGTGCTGCCCCCTCCCTTCACATTCCCCTCTTCTCAAAAACATCTGAAGTATGAAAGTTGTCTTTAAATAGGAGAAGCACCACAATCTTTTAACACCACATATTGTTTTTAAACTGAATTATTTTAGTGATGTCTTAGACATCAAAATAATTTTTTAAGGTGGACTCTTGAGTATGTGGGTCCAGCCCAGGTCTCTAGTTTGTGTAGACATAGAAACAAGAGGAACTTATAATTTTCAGAAAAAGTTCACATGCTACCTTTAACATACTGCTGGAAATTAAATTTTTTTTTTAAAAAGAGTTGGCAAGCATGGGCTACTGATCAAAATACGAATTAAATAGGTTTACAAGATAATTATGAAAAAGAAACAAATCCAAGTTTATGTGCTGTGACATTTCCATGGTGCCTTTAAAATAGGCTGCTCACAGTTTTTCTTATAATGCCAAATCACTCAGTTTTTGATGGAAAAGGAACACAGATGGACTGTTTTACCTATGTGAAAAAAATCACCAATCCATTTAAAATAAAGTCCAAGTGGGTATACATAGTCTAATCAAGTCATCATTTTCCTGATTAATAAGAACTACACTTTACACAAAATACTTTATCAGCAGCTGTTTTCATCAAAAAACCAATAGTCATAGTTTCACAGTTGAAAAAGTTACACATTAAAATATTTTACAATTCATTATGTATTCACCAGGTTCCCATTTCCTAATGGGCTTGTAATATAAAGCAGAATAGAAGGGAAAACCTCAAAGTGATTACTCTGACACTAAGTTTTACAGAGGACACTAAGAACCACAAAAAACTTAGGTTCTATCATAAAATAGCAACCAAATCCCATTCTTCTTTTAAAAAATCCAATTAGAAACATCTTTTTTAAAAAACCAAATTCCACAATAAGATTAACATTTCAAATTAACAGCAGTCTAAAAATCCTAAAAAAAAGAAAGTTTTTATATAGCTGAGAATATGGTTAAATGTTAAAGCATAATTTTCAAACAGTTGATTATTTCTTGCTACAATGCAAAGTTAGGTTTCTTCTGAAGACGTGTTTCCCCCCCACCTCCAAAATAATTATTGATGCAATATTTCTCAAGTGACTTAATGAAACTGTAGAGCCAATAGTCAGACCACATTGAGTGACAAGGATGGTCAGCTATAGGGGAACTGACCCATCCATGGGAACTGATCTCAGACACTGAAATATCTGGAAATGGCTGTCTTGAACTCACTTGAAGCAGGTATCAGTCACCACATGCAGCTTTCAAGTTTTGGTCTTTGTCTTTCTGAACACTATCTGTCCTTTTTTCTTTCTTAGATCAGTTAATTTATAGTTTTTACAAAATTTGTCTGTACTTCTCTAAGTAGAATTAATTTGGTTGTAATAACTCTTAAAAATAAATGTAAATGATGAAATAAGCTATGTAGCTGTGTCTTAATGGTGGAAATGTCCTGGGTGTAAAGGAGGGAGGGGGGCAACTATCTGAATTAATGTGGAAAAAAATGCTAAAACTGTGTAAATTTTGTGCAAGGAGGCTCAAGGCTATTTTGGCACTTGGATAAAACACAGTTCTCTGTTAATTCTTCAGTTTCTACCATCAAAATTTCAGATTTGTACCATTTCACTGAGTTTTCTTGTAATCAATTCCTGATACAGAAAAGGCTGGGATGTTAGTATGTATTAACTGCATATATCTAAATAACACAAAATGTTAATTATGACGTTTAAATAAGTTATGAGATTTTCTATAGCTGAAAAAGAATCTGTCTGGTTTCCTGCTTAAAACAATTTAAATTCTGCTTAACTATTCTAAGACAGTTTACAGAAATAAGTTCTCCTAATCTTTAAATTTATTTTTCTTGTTGGCAATATTATATACATGCTTTAGTGAAGTAACTAAATCTTCAATAATTATGCCCTTTAAGGGTTCTAAAATAGCCAGATATTAAGAGTATTTGTATTAGAGTCCCTTGTTCACTATTCAAGACTTCTACTATAGGTATCTGATTTTATGATATTTTTAAAGTGATGCTGAGTATACAATGTATACTTTTATAAAGTTGTTTTCCAATAATATGCCTAATCTAGAAAACTGTCAGCAAATTATTGCACTTTTTTTTGGTGTGGCACCTGGACATTTGCTAAAACTATTTCCTAGGACATTAATCATTCATTTCAAATACTGAGTAAAATAGCAGATTCTAGAGTGACCACTAGCATTAGCTCCTATATCTTGGGTGAATGTTTACGAATGTATCCTGGCTTGAATGGGATTTAATGAAGTTGGAGTGAGACCTGACCACTTGGAATTGGACATGATCTTAACATGGTTTAACGTCCTATTTTTATTATTGAGATATGGATAAATAGCCTAAACAGGTAAAAAGTTCATGGTTTCTATTCTCCCATATTATAAAGTATTATTCATGAGCATATCTCAGTAGAGGGGTTTAAGCAATCAGGATGACAGTCAAAATTATGTTAATTTTGGTAACTAGTTTCATATGATTGAGCCATTCTGAACTACATACAGATGGAAGATGAGGGATTCATGTGAAAACATAAAGAAATAAAAGGGAAAAGGGTGAAATTCAATCTGTTTCTCTTAAGTAGTTATACACTAGGTATTGGTATTAATGGGATAGTGCCTGAGCCTCATCTATACACCAAGAGAAAAGCTAACCATGCTGCTATCAACAATAAAAAATTGGGGGTGCAAAACAATGCATGACTAGGGGACAGATTATGTAAATAAAGAATATATATTAATGATAGTTTCTATAATATAAATAGCCTTTAATAAAAAAAATAATCTTTTTAATAACATTAATACTCACTTCTATTTTCTGGAAAACATGCATGAAAAATGTATTCAGTTCAATTGCAAAAGGAGAAAAAAAATCAACGTAAAGTGAATACTGTACAATTCTGGAACAAGAACTATTCCTACTCATTCTTTTTCTATGATGATTATTTTACTTTGTGGGTGCCCAGAATTTCCCTAGGAAATAAAAGATCCTTGTAAATACTGTCCAGAAAAAAAAAAAACCAAAAAACCCCCCCCAAAAAATACCACCTTATAACAGGTCTCATTTGTGACTGCCTCCAAAACCGTGCAGATAAGACCCCAAATCATCAAAAGATTTATTAAAAAGAAAAAAGTCTCTGGTGAAATCTCAAGAGTCCCTTCCACCCCAAGCATTTTTCTTCATTAAACAAGGAGTCAAACCCACTTCAAACTGTAAATTGAACAGCAATGGGAAAATAAGAAAATTTCATTTTTTTTCAATCTTACATAATTTAACATAAACTCTACTTTATGGCTGCAATAACAGCTTTTGTTGTGTCCACATTTCAAAACATAGAACATCTGCAAGACAAATAGAACATCATCCTTTTTCCTTCTCCATCATTTCTATATATTTTGGGGATTTTTGTTTTGTTTTGTTTTTTAAAAAAAGATACAAACAATCTTCAAAGTTTACCTTTTTTGGACTTAAGGCATAACATGAAATTGCGCATTATTCTAAAGCTTAATTTTGAAATGAACTAGTTTAGTGCTATCAAACCCTGTTTGCGTTACATTATTTAAATTATATAGCATTTTATTTCTGTTCTTGCTGTAAATTCTAATGCTGTTCATGGATTGTGCAATTCCTATGCATTCAGTCTTTGCCTGCTGACAGTTATTAACAGTGCAGTGTAGAATCCAAATATTGGGCTTTCAGTTTCTCTGTTATTTCAGTTCAATGCGTGCTGCTTAATTGTGTGGAAGATCCAATCCATTTTTGTTGTCCAGCCACCATGATGTGCGTCATTCATTTGTTTCATGAAATATTCCAAAGCCTCTTGCTCAGTTTTATCTAAGGCTAGGGTCTTTCGAATATATGCAATGTCATCAAAAGATTGTAGTTCTGGCATTCCAGAGCCAAGCATCATTGAAAAAAGATTTATGAAGAGATTGGCATGCTGCCGAATAGCTAGATAAGCCTTGTAACACATCTCTTGAAACCTATAAGTAGTAATAACAGTTCAGTCAGTATAGAGCAAATGGCATTAATGCTTTCAGGTCTGTCTTACTTGGACAAAAGTATAAAAAAATAGCATTCCTCTCCCCACTCCCCTTGCCAGCACTTTTCTATTTCCTTTACCCCACTGGGATGTAAACTCCAAGAGGATAAAAACCTGTTTACAGTTTTATCACAAGCACCGAGAACAATGCCTGGCCCACTAGGAGTTTAATAAATATTTATTAAATCTATAAATTGGTCCATATTAAAGCTACAGGGCTTTAGCTAAGGTCAGGTGACTGAGTTATAACAGAATTTTATAAAAGCACTTTAAGGTCTAAGACAATTATGTACCATAAAGTGGTAAGAAAAATTGTGAATAAGCGTGGTAATTATGGTTGATTGACTTTCCTTAACTTCTATGACTAAGTGTTGTTTTAAACAACACTTTATTTGCAATACAGAGAAGGTAGAGTCCAACTATTTAAACAGCAGTAAGTAAACTTTTTTTTTTTTGCGGTACCGGGGATTGAACGCAGGGGCGTTCTACCTCTGCGCTATACCCCCGGCCCTATTTTTTTTATGCTTTATTTTTGAAACCGGGTCTCATGAAGTTGCGGAGGGCCTCACTAGGGAGAGAGAGAGAGAGAGAGAGAGAGAGGAGAGATTGATTGATCGTGCACACGCGCATGCGCGCTGCGGTTGGCCGCGAACCCGGATCCTCCGGTCTCCGCCTCCCAAAGTACTGGGATTACAAGCGTGCGCCACCACGCCCGGCATAAGTAAACTTTTAATGCATTATGCAGTTTAAGGATTATTTCTTTATAGGCCTTAATTAGCTCAATAAATTAAATTGGTTTCCATTCTCCTTCAAATTAAATAAATAAAAAAGAATTAAAAAATTCAGTTTTTGCTAAATAGCATGTTATTTGAAATTGCTTGAAAAATAGCAGTCATTTCTGATGAGAAGCAAGAACTCTTTATTTTGTGCTTTTGATTTCTTGAGCTTACCTCTCAAATTCTCTGGTCTTTGTACATTCTTGGGCTCCTTTGCTAATCACTATTAAGAAATCTTGTGTCAAAACAAATGGCACGCGTTCTCGTTTATAACCAAATTTTTTCTTCTTGTGATCCAAAAAGTGCCCAAAATCTATATGAAACAGCTTTCAAAAATAAGAAATTATGTTAGTTTGACACATGCAGACATTTAGTATCTTGAATTAATAAATTTAAGAATACCAAAACATTTAAAAGAGAAAAATCCATTACTTGTCCATCATCTTTCACCATGATGTTACTGTTATGACGATCTCCAATTCCCAAGATGAAGGTAGCGACACAATATCCAGCACATGAACGTGTAAACAGGTCAATGGCTGCATCATATCTACAAAGAAGAGGCAAACACCTCAGGAATAGTGTGGAAACACAAAGTGACCTAGGCTAAACTGGGAAAAGATGGCTGAAGTTTCTTTTTAAACAATGAAAACAATCACTGAAATTAGTGAAGAAGTAATTATGTCCAAAGATATGAGGACTTCTGAGATTCTGAAGTTTCTAAGAAAATTTCTAGATGTTCTCCGATCAAAGTATAATTCTTATCACAGTGAAAAATAATTACATCATTAAAATTTTTCTACTCATATTAACAATAAATTAAAGTAAAATTTTGAATGTGCACTGTTAATTTTTTAAAGAGTAAGCAAGAAGAACATTCTTATATATGTAAGTTGAATGTGCAGGATTTTATCGAATTACAAACAATTCTGATAATTTATTTTGTGGTACTGGGATTGAACCCAGGGTAATTCTAACTCTGAGCTATACCACCAGCCCTATTTTATTTTTTATTTTGAAACAAGGTCTCCCTAAGTTGGTGAGGGCCTCACTAAGTTGCTGAGGCTGGCTGCGAACCTGCTATTCTCCTGTCTCAGCCTCACAAGTATTGGAATTACAAGTGCGCCACCATGTCTGGCTCAATTCTGATAATTTAAACACAATAAATTCAAATATTTCAAAAGATGAGCATATTTTTATCTGAACTAAGTATAACTGTGTACTCTTTGGTCTAGCTCAGAGGAATATACTCAACCATTAACAGACTCGTCTAACAAAAACTTAGATTAACATAGGAAGAAAAAATAATAAAACTCACATTTCTCCTTTGTTCTTGTCTTTGAGCCACTGGTGTAGTGTGTGGCTGTTGAACTGCAGTGCTCCTTTCAGGCCACCTTTGCACTGAATTTGCATGATAGTGTGAGAATTTCTCACCACCTCAATTAGTCCCACACAGTCACCAATTGACAGACAACCATAAGGTAACATTCTGAAAAAGGAGCACCACATTAGCAATTAAATAATGGAATTTTAAAAGAGCAAATATTTTAGTAGGCCCAAATATGAATATTCTACTTGTAAATTTGTCATGCATGACCTTGATTTGTCTTAATTTTAATTTTCTTTATGCTGTGACATATTCCTAAAAAAACCCTCAAGATTATTATAAACTTCAATTGAGAAAGCACTTAATTGAATATCAGAAAAGCATTAAGAAAATTATAGCAATAAAAATATAAACATTTATAACTTTCAAAATACAGGCGAATTTAAAGCTGCTTAACCGACGTCTAAGTCAAGCTTCTGGGCAGCAGTTTCCAAACTTTCGGCCTCAGAACTCCCTTATACTTGTAAAAATTACTGAGCAGCTACAAGAGCTTTCATTCATGAGGGTTGTCTCTATTAACACTGGAAGTTAAAACAAAGAGAATAATACATTTATTAATTCATTTAAAACAAACCATTATGTGTTACACAAATGACATTTTATGAAACAAAAACTCCTATATTAAAATAAATTTTAGTGAGAAGTGTAATGTTCTTCCACATTTTTTCAAAAAATTTTAATGTTTGATTTTATAGTCAGTCAACTGGATTTTCATATATGCTTCTGCAACCAATCATTGTGTGATACCATCAAGCTACAACCCCAGACCTATTTTATTTTTTATTTTGAAATTGGGTCTTACTAAAGTTGTTGAGGATCTCGCTAAATTCCTGAGGCTGGCCTCAAAACTGTGATATCCCTGTTTCAGCCTTTCAAGTACTGGAATTACAGGCATGTGCCACTATGCCCAGCTTGGAGATATTTTAAATGAAGAAAATCTGGCCTTATACAAATAGGTAGTTGGAAAAGGAAAGAGATTATCACAGCTTTTTCAGTTAATTGTAAATATTTCCTTTTTATTATATTCTAAAACTTGAGATAGTTTCTCAAGTTGCAATATGGAATCTGACACCATCTCAATACACTTTTTATACTACATTAAAATGATTTATCTTGCCTTTGCCTGGATCTTTTATGCGTATATGATTTTATACTATACTGCTTTGGTCACTTGGAAGTTAATAGTTTACTGAGTTATATGGATGTTCTCAGTGTTGATAATTTTCACTCTACCATACTAAAATCTTAAAACTGTTAATATTACCACAACTATTCAATTGTAAGTCCAAGTTTGAGGACACTGTTCAGTGGCAGATACAAGTTCTTTAAAATTTGAATTGTTGCTCGAAAGCTCCAATTTTACCATTGGCAAAAATAATGTCACAGTTGTTTTATTTGAAGAGATAGGCACATATTATTCATTTTGAAGAAAACACCTAGCTGGGAGTGGTGGCGCATGCTTATAATCCCAGTACTTGGGAGGCTGAGTCAGGAGGATCTGGGTTCGTGGCCAGCCTCAGATACTTAGGCCCTCGGCAACTTAGTGAGACTCTGTTTCAAAATAAAGAACAACAACAACAAAATAGGGCTGGGGGTGTAGCTCAGAGGTAGAATGTTCCTGGGTTCAATCCCCAGTACCGCCCCCCCAAAATTGTCCAAATACACATATCTGAATAATCAGATATTATTTTAAAAAATAAAAATAGTATTTTATGAAAAAAGGAACTAGTTTAGCTCACAACTCAATCTCACAAATTTTTTTCCTTGATATAAACATCATATTTTGAGATGTGGCAAAAGTACTTTAATGGGTACTTCCTATTTTATCACACTGAATATTAAACAGAAAAAAACCCACTAAATAGTATATGTAGTCAAGGGTGGTGCCATGAGGACTTAAAATGATAATGAAAAAAGCATCCAGATGGGAGAATAAGTACTCAAATCATTCCTTGTAGCCTAGCTTCCACACCTACCATTCTACTGGAAACTCTTCTTAAAGTTAACCACGAATCATCAAATCCAAGGGGTTTTTCAAAGTTGTGTTCTTTTTTTTTTTTGGTGGTACTGGGGATTGAGCACAGGGGCATTTTACCTCCAAGCTATAACCCTGGCTCTATTTTATTTTTTTTTTATTTGGAAACACGGTTCCACTAAGTTGCTGAGGGCCTTGCTAAATTTCTGAGGCTGGTCTTGAACCTGTTATCCTCCTGT
The DNA here is from genome assembly GCA_004027185.1 of Glis glis. Taxonomy (NCBI): domain Eukaryota; kingdom Metazoa; phylum Chordata; class Mammalia; order Rodentia; family Gliridae; genus Glis; species Glis glis. The sequence continues at coordinate 41,707 of PVJS01001369.1, read as the reverse complement.
TTCAGCCTCTCAAGTACTGAGATTACAGGCATGCGCCACGACATCTGGCTCCTCCTCATAGTCCTTCTTTTCTTTTTTTTTTTTTTTGCGGTACTGGGGATTGAACGCAGGGGCATTCTACCTCCGTGCTACACCCCCGGCCCTATTTTTTATACTTTATTTTGAAACCGGTCTCACGAAGTTGCAGAGGGCCTCACTCGGTAGAGAGAGAGAGACGGGGGGGAGAGACAGAGAGAGAGAGAGAGCGCGAGAGAGCGAGAGCGAGCTGAAGCTGGCCGCGAACCCAGATCCTCCAGTCTCCGCCTCCCAAAGTACTGGGATTACAAGCGTGCACCACCACACCCGGCTAGTCCTTATTTTCTAAACCCCCCTTAAAGCACCCGACATTGCAAATTGTGAATCTCTCCCTTCTTTTGGGTTCTGTGAATCACTTACCTGATATTATTACCCCTCTGACCATTTCTTTTACCTAATCTTTCTTCTACCACTCTTGGTAAATACAGAAATTTTTAAAGGTTGCATTCCAGCTCATTCTGTTTTTATTTATTATTGTTGAACATGCTTATACAGAGTCAAAATGTCATATAATTCTTATTATATAAAAAGCAAGCAGAATTATAAGAAACCTGAATCTGAATTATACTTTTGCCAAGTATGAGTAAAAATGCTATGTTTTTTTTTTGTGGTACCGGGGATTGAACCCAGAGGAGTTCTACCTCCGAGCTACACCCCCGGCCCTACTTTTTATACTTTATTTTGAAACCGGGTCTCGCGAAGTTGTGGAGGGCCTCACTAAGTAGCTGAAGCTGGCTGCGAACCCGGATCCTCCGGTCTCTGCCTCCCAAGTACTGGGATTACAAGTGTGCACCACCACGCCCAGCAAATGCTATGATTTTACTTAAATACTTTTTACTTAAACTCAAACAAAATTTTTTACTTAAGTAAAACTATTCAGAAAATATAAGACTGAAAAGCTTCAATGATCATATTTTCAATGATCTTACTTAACTTTAGATGCTTTTTATTTTGCAGTCGCTAATTTACAATTATTAAAATTCATTTTTGTTTTGCGGAACTAAGGATCGAACCCAGGGGTATTCTAGAGCTAACCCCCAGCCCTTTTTATTTTTTTGTTTTGAAACAGGGTCGTGCTAGGTTACTGAGAGTCTCACTACATTGCTGAGGCTGTCCTCAAACCTGCGATCCTCCTGTCTCAGCCTCCCAAGTAGTGGGATTACAGGTGTGTGCCACCAGGCCTGGCTACAATTATTATAATTACCAGAGTTAGTTAAATCCTTTAATCCTTCTGGTTCTGTAATCTTTTTACACTTTATTTATCTGGGAATGATGGTGCTGATGGTATCTCTCATGATACAGAAAATTTTACTAAAAAGAAAACTTGATTTGTATAACATCTCTGAAAAGCAGCAGGCATTAAGTAATGAATCAGGAGTTAAGAATCTGAAGTTGATGACTTAATTGTGTGCCTTAGCAGGTTTCCTGAAATGTCCAGTCTCTTCTTTGCAATATAAGGGTACTACTATTTGTTACTGATAGTCCTACTCTTTATCCACGAGGCATGCAAATGAACCCTCATCTGGTATTGCTTTTTTTCTTTTGTGTGGTACTGGGGATTAAACCCAGGGGCATTCTGCCTCTAAGCTATACCCTCAGACCTATTTTATTTTTTATTTTGAAACTGGGTCTCATTAAGTTGCAGAGGGCCTCACTAAGTTGCTGAGGTTGGCCGCAAATGAACCTGCGATCTTCCTGCCTCAGCCTCCCAAGTACTAGGATTACATGTGTGCATCACCACCCCCGGCTATTACTTGCTATTTCTACTGAATCTATCTTGTGCAGTTAGACTTGGTTTGTGCCCACTTACAGACAAAAGTACTTTCAGAGGAGGTGGCTTTCACCTGAATGATTTTTTTTTTTTGGATTTGCAAAGAGATGAGTCACAGAAGGAAACTATCAGAAGCAACAATAATGAGGAGAACATAAGCATGACAGAAAGCTTGGAGATAATATTGATAACTGTGGAAAGTTGAACAGAAACCAATGAGCTGGTAAAACTTTAGCTGGTTTCAAAAATTTTGTTTCAAAATTGATTTAAGATTAGAGAATTTATAAAGCTTTAGAATTAGAAAACTTCTATTAAGAAACTGCTTGTTTTCTTACCTTCTGAATAAAAACAGGGCCTTTTGTGTCTCATATGTCCTCTCCTAATGGTGACACTCCAGGGGCAATTAGTCTTGACTAGCATACTAGAGATAGAGTTCTTACTTAGCTGAAATCTCATTAGCTATTCCAAGCCAAGTAAGAGGACAAATGAAAGTACCATTTTCAAATGTACATAGTTATGTTTCTTTTTTTTCTAGTTAGTCTATTTTACTGTTAATTTAATTCATATCCCAGCACAGGAACCTAGAAAGATGGAGGGAAGCCATTTTTTGCTTTTTTTTATAGACCATAAGCCTCTATATCCCTCTATATTTAATATTTATTTATAGTTTCTCTTTTTCAGGATAACTTTTAATATACAGGTTGCCTTACTGATTACCTACCGAAGATCAAGGCCTTGATTTTGCCAGATGTTTTCCATAATGCGAATAATTTGAAGTGTTAGCATATCTTGCCGTAAATCTGAAATTCAAATAATAGGTTTCATCACTTAATGCCATAAATGCAAATTAGGGGACCATGCCATCACATTGTTTTCAAATGGAAAACAGAGCTATATTTACTTTTCAAAATAACTTATAAGATAGTACTATTTTGATTCTTTAACCCACTTTGAAAGTATCTGCATTAACATATCTGTGTAACAACATAGGATAAGTGAGCACAGATTTTACAAAAAATTTAAAAACATTTAGAGTATTTATTTTTATGAATCCTTAAATTTGAACATATGTTTATTTTAAAATACTGGAATTAATGGAATTCACTGCTGAATTGTCATTTCCTAATGGAAAGCCATCGATGATCCTTGCCCTGTTCCTCTACGTCCTATGTTCACATAAATTAGGTTCTTCTTCTTCTTCCTCCTCCTCCTCCTCCTTCTTCTTCAGATTGAACCCAGGAGCATTCTACCTCTGATCTATACCCTTAACCCTAATCTTAGTTTGAAATAGGGTCTTACTAAGTTGCTGAGGTTCTCACTAAGTTGCTGAGGCTGGCCTTGAACCTGTGATCTTCCTGTCTCAGGCTCCCAAGTACCAGGATTACAGGTGTGCACTACCGTGCCTGGCGAGGATCTTCTTTTATATGATTCCTTAGCAGACTACACTTTTTCTTTGTACCATGGTTGTACTTTATTTTTGTAACTATTTAATGTCCATCTTTCCCTGTGAGACTGTAAGCTCCAAGAGGGCAGGGATTCTGTTTTTAGAATAGTTATATAATGAATGGATGCTCACCCCACCCATGCAAATAATAGTTGAACTGATAGAAACTGATTTTAGGATTTTCGATTCTGAAGTACAGGAAATGCCACCTCAATCAGAAGAACAACTAGAAGTTGACACCAAGCCCAGACAGACTACTACCGAGACTTCTGAGGTCTATTCTGAGGTAATTTTATTATTTGAAAATTTTTTTTATCTTTCTGTCAAAGACAAGCTTTATTTATCATATTTTTATTCATCATACCATATCCCCTTCCCATAACTGTGTCAATATTACTGCTAGGAAGTCCCAAGCCTCTACTTTCTATAGCTCAGGATAAGCTTCAGTTGCCCGACCCTTTGAGTTTCCTATTTTGTGGGACTCCCATGCATATGTACATAATTAAATGCTTTTCTTTTGCCCTGAATTAGTTTAATTGTAGCCTAGCTCAGGAACCTAGACAGGTGGAGGAAAGCCATTTTTTTTTTGCTTCCCTACCCATGTATAATCATTAAAAAGAAAAGAAGTACTAAGTTTAGAATTGTTGGGGTCCACCTCTAGTTGAGGATTCATGACAAGTGAGTTCCTTTGGAGGCTCTACCTTTAGGTAGATGAGGGAAGCTGAGAGAAGCCTCTGCCTGTATCTGCTGTTCCCTGAGTACCCTCAGTTCTAAGTCATTAGCACACCAAAGCATCATATTTTAAGGTCATATTTCCTGAATCCCTTTACATGTATATTGCAAAGGTTAAGACATATGCTTGATAATCTATATTTTATCACATGTGTATTTATTTCTTAAATGGCTTTCAGCAGTTTTCATGGTTCATAAATATCCTGTGTATAAAAAGACAGCTAAATTCATGCATCATAAGCTCATTAATACTCTTCCTTACCATCCCCATTTTTAAAGATGATCTCATTGTTCTGAAATAGTAACTCTGACATGATGTCTGGGTTCTCCCAATTCAGCCACAGAGGCCTTTTTGCAGAGGACATAATTCGACATTCTTCAAGCCTTTAAAATAGTTAAAAACTTTACTTGGCACCTTAGCTTTGTTATTCTTTTTACTCTCAATTTTACTTTAAAATATATATGTAGTTAGAGCTTTTCGAAGTGCTATAAAAATTTAAGACTTAATTTAATTTAAAAATTTAAATGAATTCATGACTAAAAAGTATAAAGAAAAATAAGTATCTAAGAACATTTATATAATTATTAATTTTAAATAAATACAGGGAGACATCATTAGTTTTATAGATATTACGTTTTACTTCTTATCTACAATACTAGAAATTCCAACCATAGGTTTTAAACTCTATTATTAAAGTAGTAAAAACTCATTCTGAATAAATGCAGTTCAAATTTAAGACAATTTTACTATTTCTATTTTGTAGGATATGGGAGAAGTGACTATATATAACTAGACATTTCAATTACATAGGATATTTTGACTTTTCTTGAGATTTTATCCAGAAAAGGTACTTACTCAAATACATCAATGAAACTCCCAAGAAAGTACCTTACCTGAGGTTTCCTAATTGATGAGCAGGGTTTAGAGGAGATAGAAAGCCCTGTAGAGCATCCATGAAATCTGGTTGCCTCATTTGCTCAACTAAAAACTTCATCTGTACCTGATAAAAACCCATAATCAAAGTTAGAAACCAATCTCCCAAAAGGTGAAACTAACTGCTAATCTTTTTTATGCACTGATAACTCAGTACTGTGCAGTCTTTGATCCATACTGGGGACTGGCTGCATTCTAACAAGAAGGGCTTCTCTGACAAAGAGCAGCATAACTCAGGCAGAGACACGAGTGGCCGCACTCTGCACCTTCCCATGAGAAGATGAACTCTGCGCGTGACGGTGGCAGTACTTTGGCTCTAGAGCAGGGTTGGTCAACCACTGCCTATAGCTCAGCTGCCAGTTTTTTAAATCAAGTTGCATTAGAATTTAGCCATCCTCATTCATCGCGTATTGGCTGCTTTCACACTAGAATAGCAGAGTAAGACCAGACCACATGGCTTGCAAAAATGTAAAATATTATCTGACTTTTTAAGAAAAAAATTTGCTGATCTTTCTTCTAGAGGAAAAACTAAAGAGACCATACTATCATAGCTTAATAGTCTTACTTTAAGGCCTTTCAGAAAACATCACATTCATGCTCTCTGTTGGGTAAAAAGGTTTAGTGATACTAAAAGAAACTGTTGGGGAAAAAACTTATAAAAACACGTGCTATATGGAGCCTCCCACTATACTCAGGTTCTAGTATGTTGCTACAAAACAAAACAACAACAAAAAACCAACAAATTCCCTTTTAATCAAGTCAAACCAGAGGTCAGACTACTGAGCTATCACACAATAGCCTTCATTTTATTTTAGGAAACCTCCAACTAATATAGATCAATATAGTGGCTTTTAGATTAATATAATAATGTTCTTTTTTTTTGGTACTGGGGATTGAGCCCAGGAGCATTCTACCTCTGAGCTCCAACTAGCAATTTTTAAATTTTGTTTTGTTTTGTTTTTGAAACAGGGTCTTACTAGGTTGTTGAGAGCCTTACTATATTGCTGAGGCTGTCCTTGAACCTGCAATCCTCCTGTCTCAGCCTCCCAAGTACTGGGATTATTGGCATGCACCATCATACCCGGCTAGCAATGTTCATTCAAAGTTTCTTTTTCCTTCCAGTAATTTTATATTAAAATATATAAAATATATTTTACATTGAAAATATAAAATGTGAGTGGTGAAAAAAGTCAGAAGCTAGGAATTCATAATAAAAATTTTCATGCTAGAATTAGAGTAATGAAGTTTTTTCTCCCTTTCTTCCTATATATATATGTATATAGCTGGAAAATTTAGTCATCACTGACCAAGGTAGCTCTTGTTCATATAAAGACATTTCTTTTTCTATCACTGTCAACTTAGTCTAATGTTAGCACAGTGCTTCATATACTTTATCACTCATTGCTATGATAAAACCCAAAACCACTGAAAGTAACTGCTTTTCTTTCTATGACTACAACTTTAGTTATTTATGGTAATATAACTGAAGGCTCTAAGTAATGCATTTCATGTTCCTAATTAAACCATTGTATGACAGCCAATTTGTGATATGAAATCTCTAGCACAAAATAAATGCCTATATTTATAAATATATCTAATATCTAGTTTTTTTATTCTTAGTTCAGTTACAATATATAAATATATTTTGTTCTTACAAAGCAGTCTAGTTCCCTTTTGCCCATGAATCCCAGCATTAGAGAGGTTTGCCAGCTATCCCTCTGATAGAGGACTAATATCTAGAAATAGTACATTATTTTTTAAAATCCCATATTTGATCTTATGTACCACAACTTCAATAAAATCAATTCAGTCACATATATGCCATTTAGATTAACACAGTAACTTTCTTTTATATTAATAACTTTCTTTTAAAGTTGTTTGTTCTTCCAGTAATATTAATGAAGATATTAGAAAAATCCAGTCAGTACTGCTAATTTATGTTCTTTGCCCTTTGGGGACTCACTAATAAACTGGAATTTGCCCTTCCCCTTTCCAATTCCACTAGAGGTGAGGAATGATCTCACTTTTCACTGTAGCATGTAGTGGATTTAGGATGTGGTAGATTGAATTTAATAAGGAATAGGGATTGGAAAAAGGTCATGAAAACCTTTTACATTTCATATCCCTTAGTTACATTAAGTTAACTGCAGATGATTAGAGGGTGTGACATATTTACTGAGTGGCTATGAGTCCATTTTAAACTTAGAAATGTATAAACTCACTAATTTCCACACATTCACAGGGTAAGTGCTAAGATAATAAAAGAGAGAATAAGGAAAGATTCATTTTAAATACTTAGGGATATATAAAAAGGAAGGGGAAATAGAGGGACTCAATTTATTGGGCACCTCACGTTCTGGGGACAGGTATTTTGCATAGCTCAGTATTTTAGTTCTCACAACAATCTTATGATAAAAGTATTATTTACACTTTACAGATGAGGAAAGTGAATCTTAAGAGTTGAGAGGCAGTAGAACTTGGATTGAAATCCTAGTCTGCATGATTCCAAGGACCATGATCTTATATGCCAAGGACCACGACCTTTATATGCACTGGGCTTCTTAACAAACCCGCACCGCTGCAATGAAAAGTCTCACAACAAACTTAAGTCACATACCTTCTGTGTTTCATCCTTCTTCTCTTGTTTGAGAATGTCAGTTAAGTTAATGAGCTTTTCCATAGCCTCGACTTGCCTGTTCAGGTGCTTCAAATACATCCCACAGGCACGACAATAGGACTCCAAAAGCAGGCCAAACCTCTGACTAACTGTTTTATTATGCATCTCAGATCTAAAAGAATAGTGCAAGATTAACACACACACATAATCTTAAATGAGTACATATATGTCTTTTTTAAAAAAACAAGAAAACCCACTTTCTAAATCCACTGAATGCTACAATCATACTAACAAAATGATTAGAAAACATTTAGATTCAAAATTAATGATTCAAAATCATTTAGAAGAATTGAGTTTCGGATAGTTCTGGGATATGTCATTTAATAAACAACTAGTTTTTATGTTTAACTATTTTTCATTCACTAATCTCAGCACAAGATATAAAAACATGAAAAAGGGAAATTGGACACAAAAATAATAAACAGGAAGGAAGTAGAATGAGTACTAGTTGACTCTCCTGGCACATATATTCACACTTTTCTATACTATCACTAAATTTATTTTAAACCTAGCTTCTAGCCCCCCCCCTCTTTTTGTACTGGGGACTGAACCCAGAAACCAGGTTTCTGAAGGTCTCACTAAGGTGCTGATCCTCCTTGTCTCAGCCTCCCAAGTACTAAGATTAAAGGCATGTGCCACTATGCCTGGCTAGGTCTCATTTTTTAATTTTAATATTTAAAAAATTATATTAGATACAAATTCATTTATAAATTTATTGAAAGTATATGGTTTATTGTATTCTGCAAAATATTTATTATTCTTAATTAGATTATTTCTAGTGAAAACCAAGAGATTTTGACAGTATTGTTCTGAATTCCAAGGTAAGATTTTTATTTCTTTATTTTAGGAAATTTTAATCCATACTTAGGAGTGAAACCTATAGAAACATAAATCTGCACCTAGTCAATTTTACTTAAAGTAGAGTGAAAACCTTTAAAAATATTTCAGTTCTCATTCATGTATAAAATTCAGTTTTGATTTTTAGTGCTTATTTAATTTCAAAGAGAAAAGGTTAAAGAGATTATCACTGGTGTGGTATATTTTCAGTATAGAAAATTATTCCAGCCAAACAAAAACAAAAGTGCAGAAGTAATATATTTATACATCTATTAAGAAAACAAGTAATCTATGTTTAAATAATTTAGTGGGAGAATAATTTGACTTACTTTAAATGCCAAAAGAAAAAGTGCCCAATCCTTTGATTTGTCAATGCTTTCTTGAGTAAAAATCTCACAAGCAGGTTATCCAAATATTGCTCGTATTTTAGGACCTAGGAGATTTAAAGAACAAAGAAAACCTCAAATCAATCAAGGTCCGTTTATACATGACTGGGTTTAAAGAAAAAATTTCAGATACAAAATAGATAGTATTGGTAATAAATGAAAACAATTTTAAAAGCATAAAACCTAGTAGGTTTTGGAAGTTGCATCGATTTAGAATAAAACATTATTCTCTACTTTACAATCTTTTACCTGTACTAGCTGAATTAGGTACTGAGAAAGTTTGTCATCTGTTAAATATTTTTCCAAGCATCGAACAGCAAAGCTTCGAACCATGGGATCTGGGTAGTTACAGTCCAGAAGCTCCATTGCCTGTTCAGGCTTGATTGGAGGCCAGTCTTTTACTAAGCAATACATCTGTGTATGAAAAAGACAATAAATCATATTAAAAAAGTGAAGACAGTTGTGAATAATACCTCTAAAACATTGTCTTAACCTTTGATTTTAAAATTAGTTTAGATAAAAGATCTTAAAATTTGCTTAAAAACTTCAGTTACTTTTATCTGTGGAAATGATGTACATGTATTTTTCTCCACTATATTACCATAATTAATTGTCTATTTCATCTCTTAAGTTTATGGAGATTTTCTGACAAAATAATTTGAGTGACATACCAATCAATTTCGTTCAACAGTTATTCAGTAATCTCGAACATGCACTTACCTGGGCTACTTCATCTCTAGAATTCCATTTAACGGACAGAAGCAATTTGGGTAGAATTTCAGGAATAGTTACACAATAGTGTCTGTTGGGAACAACAAAACAAAATAAAAAGAAATCTTCCATTTTATTCAAAAGACCTAAATGTCTAACTCTCAATTATGTAATCTTTAAAAAGTTTCAGCCGGGCGTGGTGGCGCAAGCTTGTAATCCCAGTACTTTGGGAGGCGGAGACCGGAGGATCCGGGTTCGCGGCCAGCCTCAGCTGTCTCTATCTCTCTCCCTGTCTCTCTCTCTCTCTCTCTCTACTTGGTGAGGTCCTCCACAACTTCGTGAGACCCGGTTTCAAAATAAAGTATAAAAAATAGGGCCGGGGGTGTAGCGCGGAGGTACTGCAAAAAAAAAAAAAAGTTTCAAATTTCTTACCATTACTACCAGTCTTTTTTTTTTTTTTTTTTTTG
>PVJS01001369.1:0-31573 GCA_004027185.1 Glis glis | reverse complement strand
CTCCAGTCTCCGCCTCCCAAAGTACTGGGATTACAAGCGTGCTCCACCACGCCCGGCCACTACCAGTCTTTTTAAAATCAAAAGAAATCAGTGTTTAACATTATAATTCTATATATTTCTACTTATATATGTAATTAAAATGGCAAAGATGACAAAAGGAAATCTAAATGGAGGATAAGTTCTTAAATTTGGTTGATGGTTAAGAAAAATTATGAATATATGTTATACCAATTTTTACATTGCTTATATTGTTCACTCACTTGTACAACTCGAACCATCAGTCATCACTTCTATTGAGGTTACTAGACAAAACTTATGTTTTAATGGACTTTCTGCAGAAATGCACTACAATTGCTTTAGTTAAATATACGAATGCCACTTACAAGTACCATGTTAATTTCCGCCTAAGTAAGAATAAGGCATTACACTATTACTTTGAGGACTTCCTCAAGAAAAAAAGAAAAATGGAAGGGTACTCTTGAAAACTGTAGTATCTAGACCAATTAAATCACAACTAATTGGTCTAGAAATGCAGGGTTTTTTTCCTTTAATTTTATTTTTAAAAAACCCGAAGAACATCATTCCAGAAAGTTAAGAGTTAAAAAAAAGAAGCCTTCAGGGTGAGGGTATAGTTCAGTGGTAGAGTGTATGTTTAGCATTCACGAGGCCTTAGATTCAATCTGCAGAGCCAACAAAAATATTAAAAAAGAAATTTAAAAACCTTCATTGTGCAGTATCAACACAGCATGTTTTTCTAGAAATACAAATGTATATCCATAGTTTCAAAAAAGTGAACATTAATAAGAAAAACCTCATGTAAATTACTAGGTATGTTAAAAATATGGCAAGATCAAGCAAAGTCAGTTCTTTGTTCTGTAAAACAAAACAAAACAAAACAAAACAAAACAAAACAAAACAAAACAAAACAAAACAACAAAACGAAAAAAACCCCAGAGAATCTCCATCTACATAGTTACCTGTGGCTCCACAGAAAATCTTTCTCTTGCTCAGTGATTTCAGATAGAGGATCCCGTGTGCAAATTGCTCGGAGCTGTTCTTTGTCATTTTCTCTTAATTCATTGTCTCTAGCTAGTCTGTTACTCTGAAAAATAAAATAATATCTTAGATGGTTTTATTTGTCATATATCTTCCCCTAGTATTCAGGAGTGATCCAGAAAAAAGCAAATTAATTTTCAATAAACTTCACATTATTTATTAACTGTTACAAAATAATTTTTTCTCACAACAAGGCTTCATTTTCAGGAATATGGGAGAATCAGTTTAAGTCACAGTATCTGTGGAACAAATCCAGTCACTTCCTTTGTTAATATTATCACCAACCACAGTTAGAACAGTAACTGCCAAAGTTTGTCAGGGGGACCAGACTGGGATAGTGGGGACGGTAGTGAACCACTCTTCTTCCCTTCCCAGCATACTATTAACTAATCTACTATTGTTTCTGGTATAAGAGAATAAGAAACAGTAAAATAATAAACTAAAAGGGTAAACTCTTATGCCTGAACAGTTCCTTATAATTGCTGCAAAGCTTTCAAATTTGAAAAGTAAAAATAAATAAGAAAAAGGGGGATGAAATACCCCCTTAAAACACTGTACATTGAATATTAGGAAACTAAAAAGAAAATAACATAGCTTTTTGTGTAATTTGAATAAGTATTTACTCCCTTTAAATATATTAACTGGATAATGAGTAACTATGAATGCACACTGAACAAAACAAATATATATTCCTTGGTCATTTCTAATGCTACAAATGAAAACAGACATCCATGGTACTTGGTTTTTATATACTTATACACTGTTAATTTCTTCAACATATGAAGAAATACTACTTGCACATATTCCTCCAATAGCATTTATTAAATAGATACTGTGTACCTTATCCTGTTCTTGCTGTTACAAAATCGTAAAAGCTCCTGCACTAACAGAGCTTCCATTCTAATGCGTTATTGAATAAACAGATAAGAAATATATTGGAAGCTTGATATAAGTACTCTGAGTGATATAAAAGAGAATGACTGTCTACTTTTGACTAAGTATTTGGAAATGGCCTCTGAGAACCTAGTATTTAAATTGGATTCAAATGACAAGAATAAACCATCCACATTAGATCAGGGAAAGAACTGCAGATGGAGGAAATAGTGCAGTAGCCCCAAGGAGAAAATGAGTTTGGTTTGATGGAGAAACAGGAAGAAAGCCAATAAGCTCAATGTCCAGCAAATACAGGAAAGGAGACAGGAGGTGTAGTTCACAGTGTGTAAAATATGTAGGTCAGGTTAAAAATTTGGATTTTATTTTTAGTGAGAGCTATTTAAAGGATGAACGCCATGATTTGATTTATGGTTCATAAAGATTATTTTGGCTGCTCTGTGGATGGAGGAAGGTCAAGTTAGGAGGCTATTGCAATAGTCCAAGCAAGAGATAATAAATATGTAACCCTTGATTTACCAGGAAATGTAGTCATTAGTGTTTATTGTCTGGGTCCAATGGACTCCACTTAAAATTAAATTAAATTATTTTATTTACTTATTTTTATCTGTGTATATTTTTAATACAAAATAAATTACAGCATAAAGTGATAAAAAAACTTAATATATATTTTAATAAGAACTTAAATGTAGTAAAACCAAATTATTATCCATATTTTTCTAATTTTGAGATACATCATGGTCAAACTGTAACCAACATTGTTAAAGTTGCAACTATTGGAAACTGATGGCTCATAATTTTGTTGAAGAGAAGATGACCATCTTCTTTGCTCAATAATTGCAAAATATTTCTATTTTATACTTGTACCAATCAGAATGATCAATCCAAGGATTTTTAAAAATTTCAACATCAGACGGGCGTGGTGGTGCACGCTTGTAATCCCAGTACTTTGGGGGAGGAGGAGACTGGAGGATCTGGGTTCATGGCCAGCCTCAGCTCTCTCTCTCTCTCTCTCTCCCCGTCTCTCTCTCTCTTTCTACCTAGTGAGGCCCTCCGCAACTTTGTGAGACCCGGTTTCAAAATAAAGTATAAAAAAATAGGGCCGGGGGTGTAGCGCGGAGGTAGAATGCCCCTGGGTTCAATCCCCAGTACCACAAAAAAAAAAAAAATTCAACATCACCCTTTTCCTTCTAGTCACCTTTTTATACAGACATGCCTTCTGTGTTTGCCCATTTAGAAAGTGTATCAAGTAAATTTTTGTGTACAACATCATGAAAGATGGAAAAAATATTGCAAAATACAAGGCTGTTCAGGTTCTTGTCACAAAATATAGTGAGATTACGTCATTCCTATTGAATGATTAACTGGATGTCAATGACCAATTTCCTTTTTGTCCTAAGAAATATATTGACCATTCATTGTTATCTTGAGTTTGAGAAAAGTCATGTAGGATTCTGTCATGATATTTTTATTTATATGATGAATTTGACCATCATCATTAGAGTCTAGAGCAGTGATTGGAGTGATTTTGCCCCTCTACCTCCCAAAGGACCTTTGGTAGTATCTGGAGACATTTTTGATTGTCACAACTTGGTGTAGTAGTGCTCCTGGTGTCTAGGGGGGTAGAGGCTGGAGATGCTGCTAAACATCCTACAATGCACAGGGCAGTCCCTACAACAAAGAAGTATTTGGCTGAAAATGTAGTGCTGAGGTTGAGAAACACTGCTCTAGAGTCCTCTTACTGTCTCAGCATTCCTATTATGATTCATCTAGTAATTGTAAATATCTCCTTGGAAATTTTTCTCTTTGTCATTATGGGTAAAAAATTCTGTCCAATAAAAGATTTAAGAAAAAACACAAAACCCCTACAAAGATGGTGCTTGTACATCTAGAAAGATAGTGCAAGACACTGGGCAATAAGGAAACTGAAGGGTTATTTAATAGTGGTAATTTATTTTACTATCATATTATCCTGCTAGGTTATTATATTCTTCTTCTACATCTTCATATTATTTTAGTATTTTTAGCATAGTTGGAAACAATGAATAAGGGTGAAATCATTCCTAGAATGATGAAACAGTAAAATATTTTCAGATACAGAAAAACCAAGATCCTATAATTTATCCTAGATTTATAAAAGTTTCCAACATGCTCAAATGGTAATTGAAAAATAATTAGAGTAAGTTTTATTCTATTATGCAAATAAGCAATTTTTCTTTTTTTTTTTGTGGTACCGGGGATTGAACCCAGGGGCGTTTTACCTCCGAGCTACACCCCCGGCCCTATTTTCTATACTTTATTTTGAAACCGGGTCTCATGAAGTTGCGGAGGGCCTAAGTAGCTGAGGCTGGCCGTGAACCCAGATCCTCCTGTCTCAGCCTCCCAAGTACTGGGATCACAAGCGTGTGCCACCACGCCTGGCTAATTTTTCTTTTTTTTTTAAAGGAAAATTCTTCTAAGAAAGAATTCAAGTCATAAAATATCAATCCTAGCCAGGCATGGTGGTGCATGCTTGTAATCCCAGTACTTGGGAGGCTGAGACAGGAGGACCACAGGTTCAGAGCCAGCCTCAGCAAGTTGTAAGGCCTTCTGTAACCTAATGAAACTCTGTTTCAAAATAAAGAATAAAATAGGGCTGGGGGTATAGCTCTGAGGTAGAATGCCCCTGGGTTCCATCCCCAGTAAACACACACACACACACACACACACACACACACACACACTCCCTCTCTCTCTCTCTCTCTCTCTCTCTCCCCCTCCCTCCCTCCCTCCCTCCCTCCCTCCCTTCCTCCCCTTACAAAGAATACAAAAAATAAAATATCAATCCTTACAAAGAATTATAATTTATCAAAAAAAGAAGCTTGCTTATCTTTTAAATAATGTATACAGGAAAGATATGGTATTACAAAGTTTACAAAAGCAATTGGTAAATTCCTTACTGGGAACAGAGCTATGAACTAGTAAGGTTGGTAAGTGCAATATTCCAGGATGCCTTTTGGTGGTGATGTTACCATATCTGGGCTGAGCATATTTCAGGGCCTCTTGGCCCAGTATTTATTGGCTGATTTATCTATAACCTACAACCAGGCCAAAGAAAAAGTGATAAATTTGTAAACTGGGAGAAAGAGACACCAAAGAACAAAAATATCTTTTCTTAGCACTGACACTTCGGCCCTTGAGAAGGAGACCTAGTGGTCCTTGAACCCAGTTATATTGTGGTTTGACAGTTACAGTCAACATTAGACTACTACATCAACATTTAAGCTCATTTTATATTCATTCTTTTCTGGAGGACCTAGACTAATGTGGTGAAGATTTGCTATTTCCTCTGTTTTTTTTTTTTTTGCGGTACCAGGGATTGAACCCAGGGGCGTTCTACCTCCGCGCTACACCCCTGGCCCTATTTTTTATTCTTTATTTTGAAACCGGGTCTCACGAAGTTGCAGAAGGCCTCACTAAGTAGCTGAGGCTGGCCGTGAACCCAGATCCTCTGGTCTCAGCCTCCCAAGTACTGGGATTACAAGCGTGCGTCACCACGCCCGGCTCCCTCTGTTTTTAAGTTCAACTAAAAACAAGATAATTCAGTCTCAACTTCAAGGTTACTATCTCAGGAAGGCCTTTCTGAACTTATATTAACCATTCACTCTCGCAGCCCTCACTTTTTCTTATCACATGATTGTTTTTTCCTTCATGGCACTTACTATGATTTATAATCTTATATTTCTGCTTGTATCTGTTTAATGTCTATTCCCACCATTAGACTGAATACTCATTGGAGGTCCGTTTAGTTCACAACTTCATTACCTTCTGCCTACTCCAATGCTTTACATATAGTTGGCATTCAATAAATATTTGTAAAATGAATAAAGGAAGGATAGGCCTTTGAATAAACTGAGGAGAAGTAGAGCCACAGGAAAAATAATGTTAGCATATAGAAAATTTTATTCTATTGCCATATTGTTTTAGAGCTCAACAGTATCTATTCCAGTATAACTAAAATGAAACCTGTCCACAGAAAGAGTATGTACCCATAGCTACAGATTGTGCTGATACTTAAGAAACTCAGTGATTTGCCTTACCAGTCCTGCATGAGAATAACTAAATCCTGCTTCTCGGGATACAGACCAATTGGCATGTTCTTCAATCACCGACATATCTGGAAATTTCACCACACTGCTGAACCAATCAAACTCCAACTCTAAGCATGGAGTTTCCTATGAGATGGAAGAAAAGGTATTGTATTATATAACCTCAAAAACAAAATATTTTAGAATAAACCTAACCAAGGAGGTAAAAGACCTGTAAAAAGAAAATTATAAAACACTAAAGAAAGAAATTGAAGAAGATCTTGGAAGATGGAAGGATCTCCCATGCTCTTGGATAGGCAGAATAAATATCAAAATGCTGTCCCACCAAAAATAATCTACAGATTCAATGCAATCTCTATTAAAATACCATGGTCATTCTTCACAGATCTAGAAAAATCAGTCCTTAAGTTCATATGGAACAACAAAAGACCCAGAATACCCAAAATAGTTCTTAGCAATAAGAACCATGTAGGAGGCATCACAATACCTGACTTCAAATTATACTACAGAGCCATAGTAATAAAAACAGCATGGTACTGGCACAAAAGCAGACACATAGACCAATGGAACAGAACAGAAGATTCAGTAACAGAGCTGGGCATGGTGGCGCACGCTTGTAATCCCAGTACTTGGGAGGCTGAGACAGGAGGATTGCAGGTTTGAGGCCAGCCTTGACAACATATAGTGAGACTCTCAGCAACCTAGTGAGACCCTGTTTCAAACTAAAAAATAAAATAGGGCTGGGGGTGTGGCTTAGAGATAGAACTCCCCTGGGTTCAATCCCTAGTACCACACACAAAAAAGAAAAAAAGATATAGAAACAAATCCACACACTTATAGCCAACTGATTTTTGATAAAGGGGTCAAAAACATATGCTGGAGAAAAGATAGCCTTTTCAACAAATGATGCTGGCAAAATTGGTTATCCATATGTAGAAAAATGGAAATATATTCCACCTTCTCACTCTACACAAAGAGTCAATTCAAGCTGGATCAAAAACCTAGAAATTACACCAGACCCTTTGCAATTATTTGAAGAGGGCATAGGACCAACACTTCAACATATAGGCATGGGTAAAAACTTCCTCAATAAGACCCCAAAGACACAAGAAATGAAAATGAGGATTAATACGTGAGATTGCATTAAACTGAAGAGCTTCTCTGCAGCAAAGGAAACTATCAAGAACCTCAAGAGAGCTGACAGAATGGGAGAAGATCTTTGCCAACTACTCCTCTGACAGAGTACTAATATCTAGAATATACAAAGAACTCAAGAAACTCACTGTGAAAAAACCAAATAACCTAATAAAAAATGGGGAAGTGAACTAAATAGACACTTCACAAAAGAAGAAATACAAATGGCCAGTAAATATATGAAAAAATGTTCAACATCATTAGCAATCAGAGAGATGCAAATCAAAATTCCCTGAGATTTCACCTAACCCAATTAGAATGGCAATCATTAAAAACACAAACAACAACAAATGCTGGCGAGGATGTGGAGAAGTAGGAACTCTGATACATTGTTGGTGGGATTGCAAATTATTGCAACCACTTTGGAAAACAGTGTGGAGGGTCTTCAGAAGAATGGGAATGAACCTACCAAATGACCCAGCTATACCACTCCTGGGTATCTACCCAAAAGAACTGAAACCAGACTACCACAGTAATGTATGCATATCTATGTTTATAGCAGCACAATTCATAATTGCCAAACTATGGAACCAACCGAGATGCCCATCAACAGATGAATGGATTATAAAATTATGGGATATACACACAATGGAATTCTATTCAGCCATAAAGAAGAACAAAATTATGTCATTTTTAAGGAAATGGACAGAACTGGAAAACATTATGCTGAGATTAGCTAGTCACAAAAAGTGAAAGGTTGATGTTCTCCCTTATATGTGGAAGCTAGGGAAAAAGTGGGACATAGGAGGGACTCCAGACAAAGGAGGAGAAACCTTAGTGGAGTGAAGGAGGGGACGTAACTGGGGAGATGGGACAGGGGAGGAAGACTTGAAGAGGGAAACACTTCAATGGACATACTTATCAATGCCAATCACTGTGTTGAGCATGGGAAGGTGGGGAGGGAGAGGAAGTGGGGTGGGAACTGGGGGAGAGCTCAACAAGTGTTGTGTGCATGTATGCCTCTATCACCATGAACTTCATTAAGATGTATGATCACAATGCACCAAACAAAAAGTTATTGTGTGTGTGTGGGTGTGTGTGTGTAGTACTTTACTGTTAGAAAAAGAAAAAACCCTAATTTATCCTAATAAAAGGCTTACTTTATTTGGATTTGATCCAGTAACACCAATAGGGTTCAGCAGATCTTCTAATCCATGAGGTACTGGCCAAAGATTCAAAGCCATTTTTCCAGATACTAGGGTGTCTGTATAATCAAACAAGTTTATATTTCCCCAGGCCAATGGACAGTGTTCCTTAAAAAAAAAAAGAACAAATATTTGCTATTCTATAGATTAAATGATAAATGCAACTCATAACATTTTTTTTCCCTGAAAAAGAGAATTCAATAACTGTCTCTATAGTAACAGGAATATGAGATCTACCAAAAGCCACACTGATTTTTCCAAATTTAGCACTTTCTTTCCTTTTTCTCATTTCAAATCACATGTATTTTTTTTAAACTTTAAGTAGGAAATATGAACCAAAGCAGCATAACATACTTGCAAAGTTAGACAGTTACTTTGCATATTTAAAAAATTATATCAATATGAACTCAGGACATACTCATCATAGATAAATTTCTGAAGCTCTCACCCAGTTATTCTATGATACATTTATTTATTAAATATGTTAAAATAGGTTTGATTATTTTTTAAAACAAAACCATTTTGTGAGATGTTATTCAATCAGAGGCACCGTTAGGAGATCAGAGGTAAACAATTAATTGTCCTTCAGAAATACATTACTTCTTAAAAAAAAAAGAAATATGTACCTCTTTAGCACCCTTTCGGCCTTTAACAGAGCAAATGGAAAGGCAAAGTCGAGCAGCACGAGGAAGATCAGGAATGTATATGTCATAATTCAGCCATTCATTCCACCTATGTAAAATTGTAAAGAAGAAATAATTTACCCACCCGCCAAAAACTTCATCCATTTTGGAGTATGTGACTCCCCAAAAAGCATCAAGAAAAAGAAAAATTGAACAAAAACAAGGCAAGTGATTGGCTGGAACAAGCACTGTATGAGACTGTATCAAAATGGCCAATAACATGAAAAAGTAGTCAGTATTGTTTGTCATATGAAAATGGAAATTAAAACCTCATGGAGATGTGACTACACCTGAGAATGGCTAAAACTATAAAGACTGATTATACTAAGGGGTGGTAAGGATATGTATTAATAGGAAATTTCATACACTCAAAGTGGGGGTATAATTTGTTACAACCTATTTGGAAAGCACAACCTACTAAAAGTGAATATGTGTATACCCCATGACCCATCTCTACTTCTAGGAATAAAACCATAGAAATGTGTGTTTTTGTGCACAGAATGTTAAAAGCAAAATTATTTACAATACTTTCAAACTACAAGTAACTCAAATGTCCAACAGTACAATAGACAAATTATGCTATATTCATATAATGGACTATCACACTAATGAAAATGAACAGCAGTGACTAGCAAAATGGATGAAATCCCACAAATGTAATACTGAGGAAAAGAAATTAAACACAATAGAATACCACTCTTTGAGTCAAATTATACAATATACAAAAATAGGCAAAACTGACCAAGAATAGTAGAAATCAAGAGAGTGGTTACTTTTGGGGAGGAGAGAAGGTTAACAGATTGGTGACAGGCAGGGGGAAGAGTTCTGGACTACTAGTATTTTTTGACCAGTATGAATATTCATTTTGTAATAATTTACTGTATTATCAACTATACAATTTTGGTTTGTTCTATACGTTTTTATACTTTTATTGGTGTATTGTAATTATACATCAAAGTATATATTCCATTCATGCACACAGCACTTAGTGCATTTTTCTATGAATCAACCCCCCCTCACACAAACTTAGTAAGATTGGTGGTTATACTATCACAGATGAACATAACATTTGAATTGTTTCCTTCCTCAATATTCCTTTTTCCCTTCCCACCTCCCATGCCCAGTCCCCTCCTATATTGTACTGGTCTCTGGTCTCTCTCTTCATTTATCTGAAGTCTCCTTTGGTTCCTATTTTCTCTCTAGCTTCTTCATATGAGTGAGAACAGATGACCCTTAGCTTTCTGAGATTGGCTGGTCTCAGTATATTTTCTAGTTCCATCCACTTTCCTGCAAATAACGTAATTTTATTCTTCTTTATGGCTGAGTAGAACTCCACTGTATGTATATACCACATTTTCTTTATTCAAACATGCATGTATGTTATACTTCAGTAAAAAAACAAAAAATCAAGAAAGTTTTGCTTATAAAAAGTCAAACAGGAAATGAAAACATGACAAGATAAAATGAGAATTTCCTAGTATGATTATAATTGTATTGAATTACTTTTATACATAATGTAGTTATTTTTTTTTTTTTTGCGGTACCGGAGATTGAACGCAGGGGCGTTCTACCTCCGCGCTACATCCCCGGCCCTATTTTTTATACTTTATTTTGAAACCGGGTCTCACGAAGTTGCGGAGTGCCTCACTAAGGAGAGAGAGAGAGAGAGAGAGAGAGAGAGACAGAGACAGAGACAGACAGAGACGGAGAGAGAGCGAGAGAGCTGAGGCTGGTCGTGAACCAGATCCTCCGGTCTCCACCTCCCAAAGTACTGGGATTACAACCGTGCGCCACCACGCCCGGCTCATAATGTAGTTATATTCAGAAGAATCCACTAAATAAGTATGTAAATGAAATGAAGGACACCTAAGTAAAAAGTATTTGAATTTTAAAATGACTACTTCACAAGAGATAATAAAACACCATTCATAGTAAGGAAAGAACAAAAATAACTATAAAAAGTAATGAGAAAAAATTATTCAAAATTATATGATATTCCCTCAATACCGGGTGATACACATGAAATTATGTCTATACTTGGTGGATATATTTGTAAAGAGCCATGTAAAATAAACAGATTTTAAACAGTATTATAGAAGCAATGGGTAAAGTGTATGTATTCAAGAGATCATCTGGAACAGAATCTTGTTTCTACTGTTTTACTAAATTTGTGACCCTTGCATTATTTGTTGCTTCATCTGTGAAATGGGACTAATAATAGTGCATACACTGAGAAGGTTGTTTCTATCGCATACAATTAAATGATAAAACTTAAGCGAAGGATGGCATTAAGATAACACCATGGCCATGGTGAAAGTTCAAGTGTTAGATAGTGTTTACTATGAAAACTTCTCAAATGGCTTCTTCATAATCTAGTCTACTTTTGGATTATAAACAAAACAAATCTTAATCAACAATTATTGGTAGGAAAATTCTATGTTAATTAGCCAAACTACAGTATAAACTTCAAGCCGGGCATGGTGGTGCATGTTTGTAATCCCAGTTCTTGGGAGGCTAAGACAAGAGGATCGCAGGTTCAAAGCCAGACTCAGTTACTTAGTGAGGGCTGGGGGTGTAGCTTGGAGGTAGAATGCCCCTGGGTTCAATACCCAGTACCGCAAAAAAAAAAAAAATAAATAAAGTATAAACTTCATCAGTAAACTAAGTTCTATTTATTCTAATATCTTTGCTGGAATATGGACAAAGATTAAAAAGACCATTAGTAGAGAGAAGGCTTACATTTAAAATGGGAGAATTTAGAAAGAATTCTAAAGGGCGAAATAAACAATAAATGCTTTTACAGAAATATAGGGAGAAGAAATATTGTGGTATTTATAAAGTCTATAGTAATTTAAGAAAAATTAAAGGTGCATCTACTTAAATTCACTTAAGACTTTTTATTACTTCTAAATCTTTAGAATTGCTCAAGAATTAATGGGAAGTGTTCTATACTTTCTAAGAGAGCTGTCCTATAAAACTAGTTGTTCTAGCACTATGCCAACAGAATAAAGTATGTCTTTCTTTTCTTTTAAGTTCCATCCATCCCACAACACAAACACAAATCAAGTTTTTTTTTTTAAAGGAAATGATGGTCCAACTGATTTTAATTTTGAAAGGTAACTGGTACATTTTTGAAGAAATTATAAACTATCTAATTTATCTAGTATATGGAAAGCACACATTTGAAGCAAACTATCTCAGTAAGAATTTTAAAATTCTATTTTTTATCTTTCTAGTAAATTCATATTCAATTTTTCTCTGATATTTTTATTTGTGTAAACACGGGAAAGTTAAAAAAAATTAACTTAAATCTTCACACTGCCACTATAGGGGTTTTACCTTTTAGACTAGAGAAATCTTGAAGATAGTTAAATACAGTCTTTTCTAAATAGCTACTTTAATTTACTAAAATTTCAACACTTTATGTATGTGTGTGGTACTGGAGATTGAGCCCGGGGCAATCTGCCACTTTGCTATACCCCCGAGTCCTTTTTATTTTGAAACAGAGTCTTGATAAGCTCCTGCATACTGGCCTCAAACCTGAAATCCTCCTGTCTCAACCTCCCAAGTACTGAGATCACAGGTGTGTGCTATTAGCATTTGGCAAATTTTGACTTTTTCTTTTGGGGTACTGGGGTACAAGTGCATTGTATCTCTGAGCTACACCCCTAACCCTTTTTATTTTTCTTTTGGTGGTACTGAGGATTGAACCTAGGGTTGTTCTAGCTCTTTGCTACACCCCCATCCCTATTTTTTATTTTGAAACAGGGTCTCGCTAAGTTTCTGAGAGCCTCCCTAAGTTGCTGAGGCTGGTCTTAAACCTATGAGCCTCCTGTCTTAGCCTCCCAAGTACTGGGATTACAGGTGTGTGGCACCATGACCAGATTTGAATTCTCTTAAAATATTACTACTATTATATTTAGGGATAGACTCTTTCTTATTGCTAAATAACTCTATAAAGAGAGGCAAAGAAATAAGAGAATGACATGCTTTTGAATTATACTACCTTTTATTTCTTCATCACTTCTAGACACTAGTAATTTAAAGTTCCCAATAATTCCTCCTCCCTCTAAGGAACTGGTTTATAGCTGGGCATGGTGCATGCTTGTAATCCTAGTATTTGGGAGGCTGAGACAGGAGGATCGCAGGTTTGAGACCGACCTCAGCAACTTAGCAAGACTCGTTAGTAATCTAGCGAAACCCTGTTTCAAAACAAAAAAAAACAAACAACAACAAAAAAAGAGTTGGGGGTGTAGATGTGGTTTGGAGGTAGAATGCCCTTGGGTTCAATCCCCAGTACCTCCACCCTCCAAAAATTAGTTTGTTCCCAAAGACACTTTAATTAGGTGCCACAAATATCCATTCTTGGGAGTTACTTGAAAGAAACTGTCTAAGAGTAGTTTGGCTCTGCAATTATTTTCCTACTCTTACCGCTTCACATAAATGGCAATGGAAAGAAGCAAATAAAATAAATGCTTGGGTTCTTTATCTAATGTGGGGAATCATCAGCAAAAATTTTAACCATAATACTGTTCTTTCCTTGAAACAATGGGAAAGAGAATCTGAAAAATTTCTGGGGTAAAATTTTAGAGAGAATCAATAAAGTGATCCTACAATTGATACTCATTAGACAGAAAGTCCTTACATTCTGTTTGTATATGCCTGGTAATTTATATAACTTGCATAAAACTAATGATTAAAATATTTCACTTTATTGATCACACTGCTAAATACTAATACAATCTTTGGAAATATATATAAATACTCCCTTACCTGGGGTTGGAACAGGGTACTCTTTGAGTATTCACATTGTCACATAAGGGTTCTCCTCCATGGTAGATACCTGTTCGAACATAGATCTAAGAAAGAAAAAAATGTATGCGTATACTAATACATATACAAATGCACATATGTACACTAGACAGAACCAAATATTAAACAATAAAATAATGTAACTGATATGAATGAGAAAACCAGCTAAAAATCTTTGTTCAGATACAGCTTTTCTGTTCTCCTTTTCTTCACATATATAATAAGTTAATATTAATGTAGATTCTTCATCAAAATTTGCTGCTGCCTTCATCCATTAATAATGATGGGGACATCAGGCTACTAAAAACTTATACAGATCTACAATCCTTTTAAGCTAGGTATGTAACTCAGAGTTTTTCCTATTTTAGAAAGATAAATTGGTATATATACTAGGTATTTCTTAAAACCACTGGCAGCATCCTACAAAGACATTAATATTTCTGTAACAAGACATAAATATTTATACTAAGGATTAATTAAGAACTATAAAAAGATTCACATTAGGTTGGATTAGGTTTTGCTGCCAAACAAGTTCTGTAAAACTATCAGCTTTAAGAACTTAGAAATACTGATATTAGAATTGCAAAGAACTGAGGACTGCGTAAAAGCTGAGGTAGATGGAAACTCATAGAATTCATTATATATTTTTATTTTGAGATTTGAGTATTTTTCTAGTTATCTGAAAACATACTAATATGTCACTAACATACTAACAAATAATAAAAAAGGTTTATATAGTTATATAAAATAAGCATCAGCATTTAATGTTACCTTATCAATATCTCGAATATTTACATTTACGTAGGTTGCACAAAGAATTTTTATTCTAAGTGCACTATTTATAACCCAAAGGGATTTTGTAGATGTTTCTCCATTCATATATGGTGTAGCTGTGGAAATGCGTCTGGAATAAGATGGCATTGTAAAACAGTCCATTGGCAGCTGAGAGTAAAGGCTTTCTTTAGCCATCAGCATCAAATTGGGCATTCTCCCAAGCATTATACAGCTTCTTATATACTGTAAGAGATTAGGGAGAGAGGGAAGATGCCATTTCCTGTAAGGTTTTTCATTTTAAAAGCAACATGCATTAGTATTATGAAAACTTACATATTAATCTGCAGAGGAGATAAAGTCAAATAGACCACATTTCTTAGCAGTTACTTATTTATAACATTTAAAATACTTGGGAGTTAAGTTATTGTAAAGAATCAAGCACCTTTGAATATAAAGTATATAAAAAAGAAAATAAGGGCAACTTTAGACACTATAGTTCTACCCTCTGAAAAAAGAAGAACAAAATTAGTATCCGGAGGATACTAATTGTAAGAGAAAAGCAGCATCATTTAGTGAACCTCTTGACATTCAATCTATTAAGTCATATTGATATCCCATTTAAGGGTGGCTAACTACTTGCTCTTCTTTCCAAACATTTCCTAAGAAACAATCATTTTATTAACAAAACAAAACCCATAAATAGAGGAGGCTCATAGAATTATGAAGATATTATAATGCATTGGTCTAAAATCTGAAATGATAGAATATTTTTAATATAAAGGCTACCCATACACATATTACAATAGACTCTTTTCTTACCTATAAGCCCCACTAGACCATAAATAAACTGAAGACCAGGATTATGTTTTGCTTGGGTACTGTAAATCAGTACTTGGTATGTGCCTCCTCTAGTTGCTTCTTATAGGTATTTAATGAATAGAAAAAAAACAGTAGGGAAGTCTTAATAGTATATCTTAAGGAGGACGTGGTGGTACATGCCTGTAATCCCAGTACTTGGGAGGCTGAGATAGGAGGATCACAGGTTCGAGGACAGCTTCAGCAAGTAGTGAGACTCTCATCAATCTAAAGAGACCCTGTTTCAAAATAAAAAAAAAATAGGGTTGGGGCCGGATGTGGTGGCGCACGCTTGTAATCCCAGTACTTGGGAGGCAGAGACCGGAGGATCCAGGTTCGCGGCCAGCCTCAGCTACTTAGTGAGGCCCTCCGCAACTTCGTGACACCCGGTTTCAAAATAAAAGATAAAAAATAGGGCTGGAGGTGTAGCTCGGAGGTAGAACACCCCTGGGTTCAATCCCCAGTACCGCAAAAAGAAAAAAAAAATAGTGTTGGGGTGTAGTTTGGAGGTAGAATGCCCCTGGGTTCAATCCCCAGTACCACACACACACAAAATATATCTTAACAGTAAATCATGGATTTTCTGGAAAATGTCTATCTTAATTACATTCCTGTGTCACAGATAGGGAGAGGATCAAAATCATGAAATACTTCATATTTTGAGGTTAGTTTAACTGCCAACATTTTTAGTCTCTCAAATAAAGTAGAAAAAAACTTACAAATACTACTTGCTAAATTAGTTAATTTTCAAGACGTATTCCTTAAAAATACATATAGCATTTTTTGTTATTAAAACTTTTAAAATTTAAAATTAATATTCTTGAAACTTGTTACTCACCTTATACTGACTCAGAGGGTATTTTTCTAGGAAGTATTCATCACATCCACACACTTTTAAAATATACTTGCCCTGATATTCTAAAACACAGAGTTTCAGTTGTTCAGAGGATAGCAACATGCTTCGAGTTTTTTTTCTGATTGCTTCAGCAATTACTTGTTCTGGCACACAGTCATGGTTGATTTTCAGAGTATACTTTTGCTTATCATTATTTGGCGAAACTATCACCCAAATCACTACTATTATTTGTCCTGTAACAGAAAAACATTATTAAATGCAATCATCATGTCTATTTCATTTTATCAATACATAAATTTCAAGAAGTATATACTCCCCATTACTCTTACCATAATCAGAAAAGATTCTAATCAATCTAATTAAATATAGGCAAATGTCAGGTAAAAATAGGAAATTTTCATAACAGATAAGGTAGCCAGACCATGCCCAAGTCTCCTTTTTTATGGCAAGTATGCGAAGCTAGGACTAGTGGGTCACAAGTAGCTGAGACCAAGCTAATTTCCATTTTAAACTGCATGAAAAACTTCCTAGGTGCAACCCCTGTACAGAGTGGCTCATAATACTTTCAAAGGTTCAACAGTGCCTAAAGTGGAAAACTATGGGAAGTAAAGAAAGAATCAATGGCGACCTAGAGATGCTGAATTAGAATGTTAGAAAAGATGGGGAAGCTGGGCATGGTGGCGCATGCTTCTAGTCTCAGTACTTGGGAGGCTGACACCAGAGGATCCGGGTTCGCGGCCAGCCTCAGCTACTTAGTGAGGCCCTCCGCAACTTCGTGAGACCCAGTTTCAAAATAAAGGCTAAAAAATGGGGCCGGGGGTATAGCTCGGAGGTAGAATGCCCCTGGGTTCAATCCCCAGTACCTCAAAAAAAAAAAAAGAAAAGATGGGGGAGAAGAATCAGAAAATAGATCTTGGTCAGACTACGCTGGTGGCTACTGGCATTGCGGATTCTGCAGGTCACCAACAAAGAAACCAGGGACCTTTTCTAAAACCAGTACTGCAGAGCATCAGCGACAAAAGTGAGCATCAGTTTGATCCACGCTTGGCAGAGTCCCCAGTGCCAGGAGGCCTGACCAGAACCTGCAGCAGCGGCTGAGCCCAACCCCCCCACCCCCACCCCCAGAGATTAAGAGCAGCGCTCAATGAGACCGTAAGTCAACAAGCCACCCCAGGGGGAGACCACCCAGTGTGGCCACAGGGCCTTACGGGGTCTGAGACTGTGCGGATTAACCCGGTGGAGGTGGGAGTGGGGTCTGCTGAGGGACACGGTAGACGCGTGGTTAAGGAGAAAGCCCCTGTTGACATTTGGGTAGGACAGACTTGCAGCCCGCGGGTCGCAGTGCCCTTATAGAGTCCCGGGGGATCACCACAGGACATACAGCTGTGGTACCTGGGGAAAAATTAGACCAAACCAGCCCTATCTGTGGAAAACAAGGAGTTCTGTGTTTGCACAGAATTGGGTCAAAGCGACATCTGCTGCTTCTGTAGGCAAAGAGTCACACAAGCCTGGGGCCCCCTGTTGTTGACACTGGCCATAGGTGTAGACAGAGAGAGACATAGGGACAGCCCAAGTGGAGAACGCAGAGACCCACGCTTGCAGTGAGAGGGGCAATAGCGGCACTGGTCACCTGCACAGGCAGTGAGAGTCTCCAGGCAAGGGTCCCAATCACTGAAGGAGACCAAGAATTGGGCCTGCAAATGGACATTATACCAAGCAAGTGAGAATAACCATTCAGTAAAGGCCATTCACCTTTAACGCTGACCCTAGTAGCAACTATCTACCTCCAGGATAAGAAACTATGAAGGGAGAAAGATTAGACATAGGAAACCTACAGAGTGAGAGGGAGAAAGAGCTACCAAAAGCAACAAAGGTATAAACATAAGAAACCTGACATCATGAAAAGGAAGAATAGCAAAGAAACAATGAACTCCCACAACAACAGAACACACCAACTCAGAAGTGCAAAGATTGCCAGAAGGACAATTCAGTACTTTAATAGTACAAATGATACAGGATTTCCGAAAAGAATTCAGAGAGAGCCTAAAAGAAATGAAGGATCAAATAAACAAAGATTCTAAGAACCTGAACAGGAATCAAAAAGAAGCTCTGAAGGAAGTAAATGATGCAATAATAGAAATGAAGGCATCAATACAGACCATCAACAATAGACTAGACCACATGGAAAACAGAATCTCGCCCTTAAAAGATGACCTCTCCAAAAATGAACACATAGTATAAAAATTAGAAAAAACAATTCGACAGCATGAATTGGACATTGAAGAGATCTCAGCCAGTCTTAAAAGAGCAAACCTAAGAATAATAGGTATAGAAGAGGGAATAGAAGCTGAAACCAAAGGAACCACTAATCTATTCAGAGAAGTAATACTAGAAAATTATCCAAACATAGACAAAGAGGTCGACACACAGGTTCAGGAAACATATAGGACCCCTAATAGACAAGATCAGAGAAGAGGTTCACCACACCACGTAATAATCAAATTGACTAATGTGGAGGCCAAGGAGAGAATCTTAAAGGCAGCGAGAGTAAAAGACCAAGTAACATTCAGAGGCAAACCAATAAGAATCACCTTCCAAACCAAGTCATGAAAGCCAGAAGGACCTGGAGCGACATAATCCACACTCTGGAAGAAAACACCTTCCAGCTAAAATTTATCTACCCAGCAAAGATATCTATCAAATTTGATGGGGAAATAAAAACCTTCCATGACAAACAGAAGCTGAAAGACTTTATGTCTTCCAAACCAGCACTAGAGAAAATACTCAAAGAGATTAATTACAAGGAAGAAATAATAAGGAAACGCTAGAACCAGAGAAACAGTGATTTCCATCAAACAACTAAGCAAAGAACAAATACTACCTCAAACAAATTAAAACTCAAAATGTTAGGAATTAAAACCCATCTCTCAATAATCACAATGAAAATAAATGGCCTCAACTCCCCAATCAAAAGACATAAGGGGGCAAAATGGATTAAAAATCACAATCCATCTATATGCTGCCTGTAAGAAACACACCTTACAGGTAAAGATATGCACAAACTAAAGGTGAAGGGATGGAGCAAGGTAATCCATGCTAACAAACTTGAAAACAAGCAGGAGTAGCAATTATGATATCAGACAAATTAGACTTCAAACCTAAACTTATCAGAAGAGACAAAGAAGGTCATTTCTTCCTGGTAAAAGGAACAATCCAGCAAGAGGATATAACAAGTCAACATTTCTGCCCCAAACATAAGTGCAACCACTTTCATAAAAGAAACTCTTCATAACATTAAATCACACATAGATCCCAATACAATAATATTGGGAGACTTCAACACACCTCTCACACCAACAGATCGATCTTCAAGACAAAAGGTCAGTAAAGATGCCTCAGACCTAAGGAACACCATAAATCCAATGGACCTAGTAGACTCATACAGAATATTCCACCCAAATACAGCTGAATTCACATTATTTTTCAGCTGCTCAAGGAACCTTCTCTAAAACAGACCATATTCTAGGCCACAAAGTGAGTACCAGCAAGTTCAAAAAATGTGACATAATCCCTTGCATCTTTTCAGACCATAATGGAATGAAACTAGAAATCAACTACAGGAAGACCCAGAGAAACCTCATAAACATGTGGAGACTGAACACCACACTGCTGAATGAGGAATGGGTCAGAGAAGAAATAAAGGGAGATATTAAGAAATTCCTAGAAACAAATGAAAACAGAGACACAACATATCAAAATCTCTGGGACACCCTGAAGGCAGTAGTAAGAGGAAAATTCATAGCACTGAGTGCCCACAGAAGAAGAACAGAAAATCACCAAATAAATAACCTAATGACACACCTCAAAGCCCTTGAAAAACAGGAACAGTCTAACCCCAAAGCCAGTAGAAGACAGGAAATTATTAAAATCAGAGCAGAAATCAACGAAGTAGAGAATAAAAAAATAATACAAAAAAATCAACAAAACCAAAAGCTGATTCCTTGAAAAAAATAAACAAGACAGATAAACCACAAGCCAACCTAACCAAAAGAAAATCAACCAAAATTACTAAAATAAGAGATGAAAACGGAGATATTACCACTGACAGCACAGAAATCCAGAGGATTATCAGAAACTATTTCGAAAAAATATACTGCAGCAAAATGGAAAACCTAGAAGAAACTGACAAATTTCTAGACACATACACCCTTCTTAAATTGAATCAAGAAGATACAGAAAATTTAAATTGACCAATAGCAATCAAAGAGACTGAAGCAGTAATAAGGAGCCTACCATCAAAGAAAAGCCCAGGTCCAGATGGTTTCCCAGGTGAATTTTATAAAACCTTTATAGAAGAACTAATCCCAATACTACTCAATCTATTCCATGAAATAGAAAGAAACGGGACTCTCCCAAATACATTCTATGAAGCCAACATCACATTGATACAAAAACCAAATAAAGACAGCTCAAGAAAACTACAGACCTATATTGTTGATGAACTTAGATGCAAAACTTCTAAATAAAATACTAGCAACGTGCATTCAAAACCACATCACGAAAATCATACATCATGAGCAAGTCGGGTTCACCCCAGGGATGCAAGGCTGGTTCAACATACGAAAAACAATCCATGTATTCCACCACATAAACAAAACTAAAGACAAAAATCACATGATCATTTCAATAGATGTTGAAAAAGCATTTGACAAAATCCAATACCCATTCATGATAAGAACTCTGCAGAGAATCGGAACAGAGGGACCATACCTCAACAATATACAATAATTCCACAACCAACATCATACTGAATGGAACTTCGGGAGTTCCCCTTAAAAACAGGAACAAGAGAAGGATGTCTGCTGTCACCACTCCTTTTCAACATAGTACTTGAGACTCTAGCCAGAGCAATAAGGCAAGAGAAGGAAATAAAAGGAGTACAAATAGGAAAAGAGGAACTGAAACTATGTCTATTTGCAGATGACATGATATTATACTTAGAAGATCCAGCAAACTCAACCAAAAGGCTCATAGAACTGATCAACAAATTTAGCAAAGTGTCTGGATACAAAATCAATCTTAAAAAATCAGAAGCTTTTCTGTATGCCAACCATAAATCCACTGAAAAAGAAATCCAGAAGACATTTCCACTCATGATATCCCCCAAAACAATAAAATACTTGGGAATAAACCTAACCAAAGAGGTAAAAGACCTCTACAAGGAAAATTTTAAGACATTGAAAAAAGAAATTGAAGAAGATCTTAGAAGATAGAAAGATCTTCCATGCTCTTGGGTAGGCAGAATAAATATCATCAAAATGGCCATTCTTCCAAAAGTGATCTACAGATTCAATGCAATAGCTATTAAAATACCAAAGTCATTCTTCACTGACATAGAAAATTCTGTCCTTACATTCATTTGGAACAACAAAAAACCCAGAATGGCCAAAGTAGTTCTCAGCAATAAGAACCATGCAGGAGGCATCACAATACCTGACTTCAAACTATCCTACAAAGCCACAGTAATAAAAACAGCATGATACTGGCACAAAAGCAGACACATAGACCAATGGAGCAGAATAGAAGACTCAGAAACAAATCCACACACCTACAGTCAATTGATTTTTGACAAAGGGGCTAAAAACATCCACTGGAAAAAAGATAGCCTCTTCAACAAATGGTGCTGGCAAAACTGGCTAACCATATGCAGAAAAATAGAAATAAACCCCACTTTCTCACCTAGTACAAGAGTCAATTCAAGATGGATTAAAGACCTAGAAATCAGACCAGAGACCTTGCAGCTACTTGAAGAGCGCATAGGTCCAACACTTCAACACACAGGCACAGGTAAAGACTTCCTCAACAAAATCCCAAAGGCACAGGAAATTAAAATGAGGATCAATACATGGGATTGCATTAAACTGAAGAGACTCTGCACAGCAAAGGAAACTATCAAGAACCTCAACAGAGAGCTGACAGAATGGGAGAAGATTTTTGCCAGCTCCTCCTCTGATAGAGGACTAATATCTAGAATATACAGAGAACTTAAAAAAATCACCACTAAAAAACCAAATAACCCAATTAAAAAATGGGCAAGTGACCTAGACACTTCACAAAAGAAGAAATACAAATGGCCAATAAATGTAGAAAAAAATGTTCAACATCATTAGCAATCAGAGAGATGCAAATCAAAACTACCCTGAGATTTCACCTAATCCCAATTAGAATGGCAATCATTAAAAAACACAAACAATAACAAATGCTGGCGAGGATGTGGAGAAGTAGGAACTCTAATACACTGTTGGTGGGATTGCAAATTAGTGCAACCACTTTGGAAAACAGTGTGGAGGATCCTCAGAAGAATCTACCATATGACCCAGCAATACCACTTCTAGTCATCTACCCAAAAGAACTGAAACCAAACTACCAGACTAATGCATGTGTGTCTATGTTTATAGCGGCACAATTCACAATCGCCAAACTTTGCAACCAGCCA
The DNA here is from genome assembly GCA_004027185.1 of Glis glis. Taxonomy (NCBI): domain Eukaryota; kingdom Metazoa; phylum Chordata; class Mammalia; order Rodentia; family Gliridae; genus Glis; species Glis glis. The sequence goes on along the minus strand of PVJS01001369.1, from coordinate 8,723 downwards.
AGATGTCCATCAACTGATGAATATATTACAAAACTATGGGATATGTACACAATGGAATTTAATGGAGTCATAAAGAAGAACAAAATTACATCATTTACAGGGAAATGGAACTGGAGAACATTATGCTAAGTGAGATTAGTCAGTCACAAAGAGTGCAAAGTCAGATGTTCTCCCTAATATGTGGAAGCTAGGGGGACTGCGACTTAGAAGGGACTCCAGACAAAGGAGAAAACTTTAGATGAGCAAGAAGGGGACCTAACTGAGGGAGATGGGAAGGGGGAAGAGGGAAACCCACTAATGCACATGATGTATATACACAAATTTATAAGATTCAATCACTATGCTGAGCATGAAAAGGAGGGAAGGAGAGGGAACAGGGTGGGATTTGAGGGAGGGCTAAATGAGCAATGTGTGCATGTATGCTTCTAATACCCTAACACTTATCAAAATGTATAACTACAATGCACCAATAAATGAATATATTTTAAAAAAAAGAAACACGAAAAAAAAGAAAGGTAAAAATAAAGAATCAGAAAATAAAGAGGAAAGAGAAATGGATTTTTCAATTTTCTCCTGTTAAGATAAATCAAACCAGAGCCAGGTGTGGTGGTGCATGCCTGTAATTCCAGTACTTGGTGGGCTGAAACAGGAGGATCGCGAGGTTCAAGGCCAGCCTCAGCAACTTGGAGAGAATCCCAGCAACTTAGTGAGACGCTGTTTTAAAACAAAAAAATGACCGGGCGTGGTGGCACATGCTTGTAATCCTAGTACTTGGGAGGCTGAGACAGGAGAATTGCAGGTTCGAGGACGGCCTCAGCAAGTAGTGAGACCCTGTTTCAAAATAAAAATAAAATAGGGATGGGGGTATAGCCTGAAGGTAGAAATGTCCCTGGGTTCAATCCCCAGGACCACACACACACACACACACACACACACACACACACACACCCCAAATTAAGGCAGGAGACCTCCTCCTGGAAAAATTAAAAGTATGTGACCTATGTTCATAGTCCAATATTTCAACTTTCCTATATTTTGGAAATTTTTCATAAAAAGTGGAAAAAGTAAAAATAGCATTCCTTTTTTTTGGTACTAGGGATTGAACCGATGGGCTGAGGCTGTCCTTGAACCTGCAATCCTCCTGTCTTGGCCTCCCAAGTACTGGGATTACAAGTGTGCACCACCACGCCTGGCTAGCAGTCCATTTTTAAAAGTTTGCTAGAGCAGAAAATAATTCAGAAAGATCTTATGTTATAGTACATTTGCATAATATGGGTGAAATAGAAATGAGATATCCTAACTTACTGTAATAATTTTACATTAAATAGCATGAGTGTTAACCTATTCTATAACTTCAAATTGAAACTTTCACTTTGTTATCTTGAAAAATACAGATATTTATCTGATATAATATTTACTTTCTTTTTTATATATTTATACACTTTTTTTATTGGTGCATTATAACCATACATCTTTATGGATTTCAGGGTGGTAGAAGCATACATGCACACATCGGTCAGTTAGCCCTTCCCCAATTCCCACCTCCATTCTCTCCCCCTTCCCTCCTTCTCAAGCTCAGCATAATAGTTGACTTTGATAAATTTGTGAATGTACATCCTGTGCATTAGGGTGTTTCCCTCTTTCCCCCTCCCATATCCCTCAGTTAGGTCGCCTTCTTTACTCATCTGAGGTTTTCTCCATCTTTGTCTGGACTCCCTCCTATGCTCTATTCTCCCTAGCTTCCACATATTAGGGAAAGCATGGACTTTTTTTCACTTTTTGTGACTGACTAATCTCCCTAAGCATAATGTTCTCTAATTCCATCCATTTCCCTGCAAATGATATAATTTTGTTCTTCTTTATGGATGCGTAAAATTCCATTATGTACATATCCCATAGTTTTGTAATCCATTCATCCATTGATGGATATCTTGGTTGGTTCCAGTTTGGCAATTGTGAATTATGCAGCTATAAACAGATATGCATGCATTAGTCTGGTAATTTGGTTTCCATTCTTTTGGGTAGATACCTAGAAGTGGTGTAGCTGGGTCATATAGTGGGTACATTCCCAGTCTTCTGAGGATTCTCCACACTGTTTTCCAAAGTGGTTGTACTAATTTGCAAACCCACCAACAGTGCATTAAAGTTCCTGCTTCTCCACATCCTCACCAGCATTTGTTTTGTTTGTGTTTTTAATGATTGCCATTCTAAATGGGGTTAGGTGAAATCTCAGGGTAGTTTTGATTTGCATCTCTCTGATTGCTAATGATGTTGAACATTTTTTCATACATTTATTGGCCATTTGTATTTCTTCTTTTGTGAAGTATCTATTTAGTTCACTTGTCATTTTTTTAATTGGGTTGTTTGTTTTTTTAACGGCGACTCCTTAGTTCTCTGTATATTCTAGATATTAGTCCTCTATCAGAGGAGGAGCTGGCAAAACTCTTCTCTCATTCTGTCAGCTCTCTGTTGAGGTTCTTGACAGTTTCCTTTGCTGTGCAGAGTCTCTTCAGTTTAATGCAATCCCACGTATTGATTCTCTTTTTAACTTCTTGTGTCTTTGGGGTTTTGTTGAGGAAGTTTTTGCCTGTGCCTATGTGTTGAAGTGTTGGACCTATGCCCTCTTCAAGTAGTTGCAAGTTCTCTGGTCTAACTTCCAGGTAATATTTACATTTGAAACAATATAGTTTATATATTTTCATGTTCACTTAATTCTAGAAATTGGTACATTAAATGTTAAGTATACCTACATATTAATTATTATAGTCAGAGTTAATTACTGCATTTAATACTAAGAAAAATTTTCTTTATATGTATGATACTTCAGTTTTACTGAGTTAAAAATTTACCATGAGATAAGTACCATATGCACACAATTCATTAAATCAGTATATATTTATTATACACAAGTTGTATGCTTATCACTCAAGTATATCTTGTCAGTATAAAAAGTCACTGCTTTCAAGAAGCTTATCATCTAGCTAGAGAAAAAAAGGTTGTACAAAATATAGGCACAGGTATAAGATTTCACTATAGTAACAATTACAGTAAACTGACAATTTTCTTACCTTTATCTAATTTATTGTATATGTGCTTTGGCAGTTCTGGGGAAGATTCTACATTTGGAGGATAGACATACATTGCTCTACTGTGAGGTGAATTGAGATCTCTAAGATCCACAGCTTCTTTACAAACATTCAGAATATTTCTTCGGAAATCCTGTACTTCTGGATCTTTAACCATATCAAATTCACACACTGGCATGCCGATGACAAAACCTTAAAAATATGTAACATTCTATTAAGCACACAGTATAGATTTTTTTTGTTAGACAAATTTTATTTAAAATAAAATGCCATATTACCATTAGTATCATAATTAGTAACATTAATATATCTATGAACAGGGAACTATAGATTTGGAAGATTACAACAGTCAAACATTTCTCTGGGTTAAAATATCTGTGATAAAATACATATAGTAAGAATTGATAAGATCCCAGATGTTTTTAATACATAAAATACATTTACATATATATTGATATTCTTATCAGTTATTTTTTATAGAATAATAAAACAAAACTGGAAGATAACAAACCTAAGTCTTCCTACAAATGCTATTTCTTAAAAAAAAACCTTATAGAATATCGAGGTGTTAAAAATTGTTTCAGAGTTCAATAGTCAAACATACTTGAGATGGATAAAGATTTTTATTGAAAAACCTATTTAAGAATACAAAGACACTGGTTCAGACAAAAATATTCCAGTAATGAGACAATGATTAGGCTTCACAGTTATTTGCACTTTACAATAGTATGGCAATGTCATCTAGTAAAAAATTATATCATACCAATTTCTCGATTGAGGATCTTTTCTTCACGGTTGCCTACTGGTTCGATTACTTTTAAAAAGGGCTGAAAAAGTCGAAGGTCACAAAGTCGTCTTGTTTCATCAAAAAATTCTTCCCTTTCTGCTTCTTGGGTAACACTTACGAAAATGTAAGAAGATTCATCTTGAAGGAGTTGATGGAGAGGGTATTTTCTTGCTTCTTTGAATAGTTCATGCTTTATTGTTACTAAAGTAGCCTCACGGAGGCATTCTAATGTCACTATCATTCCATTTGGTAGTAAACATTCTACTAGGATTCTTGGGGGCATTAAGTGGATGCCCCACAGTTCACCTGATGATGGTCGTGGAGGCATTGTTCTGATCCTTTATGAGTTTTACATATAAAACTACTTTAAGGAATTAGATCTATGGCTGTTCCAAAGCAGTGACCTTAATGGAAGAAAGAAGACATCTATTAAAAGAGAAACATGTATAGCAGAATACATTTATATCATTGCTAGATGTAAAAGTTCATTTTCTGTAGTTTGAATTAAGTAGGATAAGTAATATTAATATTAAATATTTTAATAGTCTATTGCTCTAAATTAGGTATAGATTGATTTTTTGCAAAGATTACAAAAACCATTTGTATTTAATTAAATTTAAAATGCTATTTAAAAACATTACATTTGAGTAGATTTTCTAAGTCAGATCTAATCAAGACAGAGTTATGGCAATGGGAAGAATGAAAACTTGTAATTCAAACCAAAATTCTCATCATCTATAACCTTTATCACTCTATTTTATGGAGCAACAGAATTTGGGCCAGAAAGGATCTTTTAGGTTGCAAGTCCATTGCTCTTAGTTGAAAGATAAGAAAAGCCTAGAGAAGTCATATTCTTTTCCTTTTTCACCTCTTACCCCCAACCTGCAGTAATGAGAAATTAACATGACCTTTCTTTCTTAAACCATCTTTGTAGTTTCCCATTTTTTTGAGGGGGGGGGAGAGAATTGTCTCTCATCTAGGTAATATCTTAGAATGGAACCATTCTGTTTGTAAAGTATGATTTAGGTATATATTCACAATAATATAAAGTTTATCCAATGCATTTTCCCTGAAGTGTGATGATGAATTTTCAATGATGCATGCACTTTCTCCAATACTTAGTCCTAACACTTCTGATTGAAATGAATAAAGTTGGGACACATGACTCTGGCTGTACAATGTTCCAATCTATGTGAAGAACTCGTAAGATTGTAAAAAGTATTAAGTGCTATAATGACTTGAAGACCATTATATTTTTAGACTTCAATAGTCTTTGGGGTTCTTTCGGAAGTTACTACCAAAACCCACAAAACTCAAGTATATTTTTTGCTGTTTATGCTTATATTTTCTTTTATTCAGTAAGCTAAACTAGGAGGGTTAAACAAAAAGTAAAACAACAGATACCAAAAGATACCAAATAAAAGAGTAAGTTAAGCTAGAGAAATGAGGCAAAAAGGCCCAGATACCAAATAAAAGAGTAAGTTAAGCTAGAGAAATGAAGCAAAAAGGCCCCGATATCCTATATTTGATTATTCTATCAGGAACTGTGGACAACAGCCATAAATGACACTATCTGCTTATTTGCCAAAAGCATATTGGTGCTATTCCCAGGACCATGTTGGGAGGTGGGTATATAATGAAGAATAAGACAGGCATTGTCCTTGCCCTCATAAGACAAACTCACAAGTATGAAAATTATGTGTATGGTGTGTGTGTGGTAAACTCATAGTTACAAAACAGAATGAATGCCATCACAGAGAAGTGCCAGGTTCTATAAAAACACATAGTGCATTCATCTAACTTAATGGAGGTTGGGGTGGGAAGCTCTCTCAGAGAAGGTAACATATGAAATGAATCCTTTAGGGATAAGCAGGAGTTCAATAAACAAATGGAGAAAGAGGTGAAGAGCATGACACATTTAATCCAGAAACCTGCCATCCCTGACTCCTCGTACACCCATTAATATCTAACCCATCAACAAATTCTCTCCTTAATTTGTTTACCTCCCTTCATTACCACAATGAGTACCTTGGGCCAGGCCACAAGTATTTCTTGTCTGGACCGCTGCAAAGGCCTAAATGGTCTTCCTGCTTTTTTGTTCGCCCCCTATAATCCATCCTCCATCTACCTTGAAGAAAGCAATGGGCCTAATTTGACCAGACACCCCTGCTGTGCCAATTCTAAGTTGCAAACAAGTAATTATGATATTCTTCAAAGTTATAACATATGAAGGAAGTGAAGAGTAGGAACAACAGAAATTTCTAGCCTTCCTCCCACCTCTAAAAACATATAAATTGACTGGAAGACAATGAAGAACACAAGAAAATTAAGTTTTGATAGTTGAAAATATTCTTCAAACTTATAAAAGAGATCCATTGAAGTTATAAAATTTAAAATTATATTTCCTGTATTTGAAAAAAAATATTGGTTAGTAAAAAACCAGATGGATCAATCTGTGTGCACAAATTTAAAAGTGACTTAAACTAAACTTTTAAAAAACCTAACAAAAAATTTGAAGAATGCAAGATAAAATGCCAAATGACTACTTTGATGATCTGCCTGCATAAAAAAGTTCAAATAAAACTAAAACCAAAACCACAAGCCACACCAAAACAGCAGCTATATTTATGGTTTTCTCTGTTACATAGTACTAAGAAGTCTATGTTATAGAACCATTAAGTCAACTGTTTATTTTATATAATAAATAACTCACAGCACCTCATCTGTTCCCTAAGAAATTAGTAAGAGGGAAGTCTAAGATGATAGACAGATTACTGATTTTATTCCTTATTCTACTCTAGTATATGTATGGGTAACTAATGACTATTAAATGCTCAAGACATTATCAAGTACACAAGACATAAAGAGAATAAATGTGATCACAGCCATTAAACACAGATCCTGGAAGGTACTGGTTGACAATTATGGTAATAACTATACAGAAGACAGAGGATACCTTCTTATTTGTCTGATGGTTTGTTGTCTTCTCATGCCAGACCATAATTTGTACAAACCATTATTTCAGAGCTTGCATACAGAAGCACTGAAAAGACAAATGGAGCTAACACTTTACTACTTAGAATATATCATACACTTAATTAGCAATAACCCTTTTTGGGATAGGTATTATCATTTTATATATGAGGAAATGGCAGGTCAGAAAAATGAAGTTACTTGTTACCAGAAAAGGAATTTTGAATCCAGGTCTAGATTATTTTAAAGCATACACTATAACCACAATGTTATTTGGGCTTCAGTTATGGCAGGACAATATTCAGTGGTAGAGAATAAGAGAACAGGCTCTGAAGTTTCATTAAATTCAAATTCCAGCTTCCTTAGTTAATTGTGTAGCACTGGGCAGTTTAGTTCACTTTAGTGAATCTCATTTTCTCCCATTTGTTAAATTGGGATAATAAGCATCTACTTTATTGGATCACTGAGGATTAGATTAGATAACATGAAAAACACATAAGTGAAGAGATCAGCATGCAGAAAGCATTCAATAAATGGTAAATATTATTAACAAACATGTAAGGTATTATCAACATTATCTTTTCAAACTATTATGAATTATCCAGGGCTGGCACCACGTGGAGATAGCAAAAAGGGGTTTGATTTCTTTCACCAAGGAAGGGAAGTAAATATGGAGCTTCCTAAAACTGCGTTTCAAGTGCTAACACTTGAAGGTAGCACTGGTCATGAGAGGCTCATACACAGGCCTGGAGTAGTAAGTACAGAGGGGCTCAGATGCTCCTGCTTTTGCAGCTGCTTCCAGTTCCCCCGGTTCCCCAGATTCCTGCTTAAATCTACAGCTTAGGTGTGAGGGATTCCCCACCCCCCAGCTTTGAGAAGTACCTACTCAATCTACTCATGCCTGCTCTAGTCTAAGTATGGTACTAAAACAAAGGTACAGAGAATGTTTTCCCTTCTGCTGTTCAGGGACTTGCAGTTTACTGGGAACACTTTTACTAATATTGTAATTGTTACAAGACAGGATATGTATTAGGGAAGTCTGAGAAGCTTAGAGAAGGCTTCAGCTAGGTAAAGTTTCAATACATTATAGAAAAGAGGGATTTCACAGAGGGAGTAGCTTGGATGTGGGAGCATTAGATGAGGAGGGCATTCTAGATGGCCACAAGAGTTAGTCTGCAAACTCACAGACCATAAATGAATGCAGCCTGCTACCAGCAATATAAGCTTTTTTTTTTGGCGGAACTGGGAATCAAACCCAGGGGCATTCTACCTCCGAGCTCCACCCCCAGCCCTATTTTTTATTCTTTATTTTGGAACAGGGTCTCACTAAGTTGTGGAGGGCCTCACTAAGTAGCTGAGGCTGGCCCCAAATCTGCGATCCTCCTGTCTCAGCCTCCCAAGTACTGAGATTCCAAGTGTGAGCCACCATGCCTGGCTAAGATATTTTTTATTATTTGAGTCAAAAGTGCATGGGAAAAGGTGGGGTGTGTGATAAGGAAGGAGGGGGTGAAAGGTAGGTAGGGGCCAGATCATAAAACTATGTTGAAGAGTGAATTTTATGTTGCATGCTGAGAAAAGAGTTTCCAAAGGATTCTGAGCTAAAAAAGAAAGACATGTTTTCCATTATTTTTTAGTTCTCTCAGATTTCTTTGAAAATTGCTTTTCAGATAAAGGATATAATCAAATGAACACTAAAGTGTAAAGGTTACATCTTCTCAGTTCTCTGAATATAGAGAAAACTCCCTAAAATTAAATATAAGTATGTAACATTTAAAATAAAAGGACCTTTAGACTATGAAAAATTAAATGTTGATAATGAAGACAGAGGTACCAAATTTTCCTCTCCCTCCCCTCCCCTCCCCCTCCCCTCTCTCTCC
>PVJS01001368.1:84098-99582 GCA_004027185.1 Glis glis | reverse complement strand
GAGGATCCGGGTTCAAGGCCAGCCTCAGCTCTCTCTCTCTCTCTCCCTCTCTCTCTCTCTCCCCCCCCTGTCTCTCTCTCTCTCTCTCTCTCTCTCTCCCTGTCTCTCTCTCTCTCTCTACTTAGTGGGGCCCTCTGCAACCTCGTGAGACCCGGTTTCAAAGTAAAGTATAGAAAATAGGGCCGGGGGTGTAGTGCGGAGGTAGAACACCCCTGCATCCAATCCCAGGTACCGCAAAAAAAAAAAAAAAGTTTTAACCTCACATATCTGCAAAACCAGTATTCATAGACTACTTTCAAGTTCACATGTTTCTGATCAAACCAGGCTGCTCCTGGTGATATTTTAGTACCTCTGGGGGAAACATTTCTTGTTTTATATAGAAAAAAAAGAACAAAAATATGTAAAAATATTTTATGTCCCTTTTAAAGAGTTAGCCTACAAATCCAAAAGACTATTTTGATTTTGATTTTGATGGAGAACATCATCTGAGGTATATGTTTGCCCATGAGGGCACCCCAAATTCTTTATTAAGCATCTTATTTCATCTGGTGCTTCATTTCACTTCTGCAGACAGGTTTCCAAGCTTTCCCTGCAACCCCCACGTACATACACACCTTCCCCCCAGCTTGCTGTAACTTAAGTGTCAATGTCTACATAGTTTACTTCTCTGTAAAATGATACATGGACTTGGTAGCCCATGGGGCATTATTTCCTAGCACGAGGTTGAAATAATTCTGGCAACTGGGACTCCAGAGACTTCAGAGATTTCACCATCTGAGTTCCTGGCTGATCTGCTCAAGGTCACTGACCAACTCAGAGGATTACTGCAATCTTGGGGAAAACATTCCAGAAGAAGTCATTACTATTTACAAAAATAGCTTTAAAATGTTCCCAATACATTCCTTATTCTACTTACTTGACTTAAAAAACCAAACTATATTATATACACATTGGCATATATAAACTTGTGTGTTTGTATACATATCTGGATAATGGTTTGCAGTTTTGGAGAAACTTTTGGTTTGCATGTTTTTAAACATACCCTCTTCATTCTACCAGGAGCCCCCCCAAAATCTATTTCTAGAGTAGATTTTTGTGTCAGAGACTTAATTGACCTCTAACTGTCCATTTTTAATTTCTTTTCTAGTAATACAACTTTCAGAGGCTCAGGGAAGCCCTAAATAAAGGGTTGTTTTATTTATTCAGCTTCCCTTGCAGCTAAGTGTGATTATTTGACTATGTTTTAGCCAATAAGAAACAAGCAAGATTTTAAGGCAATTTTGGGGACCTTTACATGAGAGGTGACCAGCCCGCGTTCTTTGTCTTTTCTTTTCATTGCTGCATCCCTCCTGCTGTCTTTAAGGAGATGCCTCCTTAGACCATGAAGATGAAACACCCATATAGGTAGCAGCATGGCGAGCTGTTTTCTAAGGATTCCTTGGAGCCAAGCCACCTTACTGCCTCTATGCTATTTTCTTCCACTGATTTACAAGAGAGAAATCCACTCATATCTTTTTTAGCTTTTTTGTTGAGGTTCCTTTAATTTTAGAATTTTCTGTTCCATGCACACAAACCTACAGTGCAATTTGGTATGATGCAAATTGCTAAGTTCCTATCTTACAGCACAGATAGAGATGATCACACAAAAATATACAAATATACAAAAAGTGACATTATGTTTACATACAAAGGATAAGTAATTTATAGCGCATGCATATTAAGACTAGCTCTGCCATTTAGAGAGAAAACAGGGAATGGAGATATGTTCCAAATCCACATAAGATAGGGTGAGTGAAGGTCATCAGGTCAAATACATCCTTGAAGGCCAAATGTCAGGAGGTGTTTGAACATCTTGGTGGTTGAAAGTGTGTTCACTGAGACCCACGGCTGTCTGGAAATGAACTTAGAGGTTGAAAGAGATGGAAAGGACTCTGTAGAAGTATTTGAGCCAGGCTCACAGCAACCCAGCTCACTTTCCACGAAGCTGGCTCAGTCTGCCCTGCTCCCTCCTGTACAGTCCCATGGGGAGGAAAGCCCTGGGCAACTGCATTGTTGTTCCTTTAATGGCCATACTTCAAAAATAACCCCCAGCTGTCCCAGTAGTGCTAGAGACCATGGGGATGAGCCTGACCCCACACTTAGAGTTCTGAGGGGGAACAGCAACCCACTCATGCAAGCATTCGACGCCTGAAGATTCTTCTCCCTACTCCAAGTGCAGCAGCTGCAGAGAGAAGAAGGGGACTGAGATAATACTTGGTAAGTGCTTAGGAATTGCCGCAGAGGAGGTAGCCATTCCTGGGCAGCCAGGCTCCATGAGGGAGGGTGTGAAAATGACAAGGTCACTGAGCTAAAAATGTCATGGAAAGCCCCCACCTGTGGAGAAGTTGGGGTGAAGCTGGGGAAGGCTCCTGTCTCTCCCAGCATCAACACCAGGGACAGCTGCTGTGACTTGGACTTGATAACAAGAAACAAAGTTGAAAAAAAAAAAAAGAATCAGGAACTGGAGCCCAGAAATGTCAAATAAATGTGGAAAAGCCATACGATCCTGAGGGAGACCAGAGTGGGGTGCAGAAGGGTCTAAGCAATGGTCCAGCTCAACCACGAAAAATACAGGTGCTTAGGATCCAAGTTCTTTCAAGGTAAAGATGGTTTATTTATAGCAGTGATTCAAGTCTCCGCTTCATCATCATCTTAAAGGGGCTCAGTATATTCCTCTCTGGAGGGATGGAGCACACATGTGTGCTCCAGGGCTTCTTTTTAATGTGGGAGACTCCCTCTGCATCAGTTCTATAGATCCTCATTCTCTGAAGATAAATACTTCCTAAACAGACACTTTACACTTCTCTACTGGTTAGGTCCCCACTCACTAATGGGTATACTGCTGGTGGAAGTGATCAGAGCTTCTCAGCCTAGCAGGCAGAGGAGGCATTGAAGACAAGCAGAGGGAGATGCAAGGCCACTCAGCGAGATATTGGCAGAGTGCCTGATTCGGGGTCCTGCATCAGCTTGATAAGCCCTGGGAAGCAGCATGCTATCACCAAAGAGTAGGGCTGGGGATGTAGAGGTGGGGATGATGCTCATGAGGCAAAATGCCGTTGACCTCGACACACTCAGTTTTTAGATTAATTAGTTTGGATATCTAGAGACTCTTTCCCCTTTCTCTTTGGTCAGCTCATAAATTTTAAGCAGCACACCGCCTGAAAGCATTCTCTTAGAGTCTCTTCAACAGAGGTATTGAAGGAGTGCTTCATTCAGTGCCATCCAATGTGATTGGAGTAATCTCTGCCTACTCCTTGCCCAAACTAAACTAACTCTCTCAAATTTTCTAAATTTACAAATATTCACTGAACACATGGCATAGGTACCATGAATATAATAAACCAATAAGACACAATAGCTGTTTTCAAGGCTCAGATTCTATTTGTGGAGGATCCACATATGAGTATGTATCCACATGAGCGTGCACGCGCACACACACACACACACACACACACACACACACACACGCAGAGCAAGTGTTCAAAGGCAAAAATCAAGGGAATGCAATCAGGGTTTAGTTTATTATTTTTTCAAATGAATGGACAAAGACGGCAGCATTGTTTAGTTAAGGGAGGAACCTCCACCTGGGGTGTAGAGGAGGCTAAAGACTTCAGGGACCAAACTGGACTGTGATAGGCTAGTGTTATGAGTTAAATTGTATCCCTCCCAAGTCACGTGTTGGAGTCTTAACTTTCAGTACCTCAGAAAGTGATATCATTTGGAGACAGGTTCTTTAGAGAGGTGATCAAGTGAAAATAAAGTCATTACAGTGGCCCCTGTCCAAGATGACTGATATCCTTATAAAGAGGCGATATTTGGTGGTGGATATGCATGGAATAAAGATGCTATGTAGAGATAAAGGGAAAAGATGACCATCTATAAGCCAAGGAGAGAGGCCTTGGACAGATCATTCCTTTACAGTCCTCAAAAGAAACCAACCCTTGAAGACACCTGATCTCAGACTTCCAGCCTCCAGAAATGTGACGAGCAATTTCTGTTAAGTCGCCCCATCTGTGGCACTATGGCACAGCAGCTTGAGGAAAGCACTCCAGCTTGGACCAAGGGTGAGACCTGAGTGAGCTCAGGAGGAGGAGGGAAGCCTCACTCATCAGTGAAATGGCACCAACGAAATCCACCAAGCAGAACACTGTACTTGAGAAACAGTGATGTACCTGGAGTGACGTGCTCATGGTAGAGAGCAGGAGAATGTACCTTATCAGGCCAGGACCTTGCCCCTGTGTGCACTGGGTTTGTTCTAGGTTGAGTTTGGAATGCGATCTGAAATTGGAGGGGAACTTTGGTGGCATTTCAGCAGGGAACTGTGGTAGCAGAGATGGTGTATTAGGAAAGTGCTGAGCAAGATGGATTGGAGAAAGGAGACTGGAAAGAAGGTGGCTCAGTTATGAGAGAGATGGTCAAAAGCAGCTGCAATTAGAATCACCTGGTGTGATCGGCTGGCAGTGGCCCCCAAGGATGTCCACGCCTTCATCCTGGCAACCTGTGAATGTCTGAGTGACAAAAGAGACTTTTCTGATGTTCTTTAGGATCTTGAGTTGGAGGGATTATTCAGGTAGACCCTAAATAGAGCCAAAAGTGCCCCACAGGAGAGAGGTAGTGGGAGATTTGACTTACAGAAGAGGAAGAACGCAATGTGACCAGGGAAGCAGGGGGAGAAGAGGCGATGTGATGTGACTTTGAAGAAAGGAAGGAAGGAGACAGCTTTGAGGACAGAGAAAAGGTAAGGACATGAAGCCTGCACCAGAGCCTCCAGAAGGAGAAGCACCTTAGCTTCAGCCCAGGGGAACCTCTTTCAGGCTCCTGGCCTCCATAACTGTAATAGAATAAATGTAGGTTCTTTTAAGCCACCAAGTTGGTGGTAATTTGTTCCAGCTGCCAAAGAAAAGGAATACGCTTGGGGAAAACTTACAAAAATCTGATGCCTGTGCCTGTTCAAGAGCCATTGAACCTGTCCTGAGAGTGGAGCCAAAATGTGCTGCCAAGGTGAGAACCTCTGGGGCAGGAGGTGGCCACCATCCAAATGTGACCGGCAGGAGCAGCCTAGCAGGGAGGAGGAAGGGGATGCAAAAGATATCGCAAAGAACAGGGCGCCAGAATCAGGTGACCATGTAGCTACTTCATGCAGGGAAACCAGGTCAGACCCAGACCTGTGTGTGGAGAGCACCCATCCCCTTCCACACCTGGGAAGGGGGGACGGTGGGGACAGTCCTGGTTGCACGGGCCTGCTGGGATTGCCCAGCAGTCAGTTGCAGAATGTGAGATGAGAGCTGGGGAGAGATTTCCAGGGGAGTTCTGAAATGAAGGAATGAGTGGGGACAAACAGTACCAGGCTGTCTCCTGCGGTTGTAAAGGGTGAGAAGAGTAAGGAGAAGACAGAGGGAATAATCAGAGCTGAAGGAGAGAGGTTCAGGTGCATGGTGGTGGCAGGGGAGACAGCGGAGCCTCCTCAGGCTGCAAGGAAGGTAAAGATGGATGACTAAGCACTGATGACAGACCAGAGGCCCTCGGTGACCTTTGAGAAGGCAGTTTCATGGTATTGAAGAGGTGGGGACACACATCAGATAACTGGTCTAGGGACAGAGTGGGTGGGCAGGATGTGGAAGCAACAGCAAAGGCCACCCCTTGGGCCTCCAGCAATGACAGCATGAGGAGAAAGGAAGAGACAGCTTAGCAAACGAGACTGAGGCAACTTAGCAGAACAGGCTCTGGAGTCAGACAGACCCGACCCAGCCGCAGCTCCTCCTGTCTGTTAGGCCTTAAACAAATTGCTTAAACTTGCATAGATTCAATTAACTCATTTATAAAATAGGCATAATAATATCTACACCAAAGCATTGTAAGGATTCCATGAGATAGAATGGGTAAATTATCTCTTTTAGTGCCCGCCACAGAGTAAGTTCCCAAAATTCATATAGGTGTAGATGGACATAGAGATGTGAAAGAGCTCTGGAATCCTACTTTTCTATAAAAGAGGTTGCCAGGTAAAATACTGGATTTGGTTAAAATTTAATTTCAAAATAGAGGTAACTTTTGGCACAAGTAGATTCCAAATATTTCATGGGCCAAACTCATACTAAAATATCATCTGTTGCTTGTATTAGTTATCTTTTGCTTCTGTAGCAAATTATCACCAACTTGGTGGCTTAAAGCAAATGTTGAATTGCAGTTCTGTAGTTCAGAAGTCTGGCATGGAGCTCACTGGGCTAAAACCAAAGTGTCAGCTGGGCTGCATTCCTTTCTGGAGACTGTGAGTGAGAATCCATTTTCTTGCCTTTCTGAGGCCACACGTATTTCTTGGCTTATGGTGTCTTCCTTCATCTTCGAAGCCAGCACTGCTACATCTCTCTGACCCTTCTTTCTTATCCACCTCTCCCTCCAATTGCAGTTGGTGAAAGTTCCCCATTGTTGAGGGTTCATTTCATTAGACTGGGCCCACCTGTATAAACTAGGCCACTCCCTACTTCAATTTCCATACCTTTACCACATCTGAAAGTCCCTTTTGTCACCTAAGGCAACAAATTCACGGGTCTCGGGGATTAGAACATGAACATCTTTTGTCGGATATCTAAAATTTAGATTTAACTAGGTGTCCTTTTGTTGTTTGTTTGTGAAATCTGGTGATCCTACCTATAAAATTTTCTTTGATTAGTTGTAAGAAAAGCAATACTAATTTCCCCTGTTCCTAGGACCTCAGCTGTACCTTTTATTACCTCTTTTAATTCTATAATTCTTCCATATTGACTGCCCTCCACGTTGTGCTATGTGTGTTTGTATTCCAAACTATTTATCTAAATCTCATTTACAGTTAATAAACATTAGCAGAGAAATCAGAAACCATATTAGGTGTTTTAGGCAGGAAAGGAATTTAATACAAGGAACTGGATGCAGGACTGTGGAGAAGTCAGGGGAGGAAGGTCAGGGGAAGCCACAAGCTTTCAAGTTTGCTGTTCTGTGTCAGAGACAGGAAGTTTCAATGACTGCAGGAAACTGCTGGTGACGATCACATCTGCTTCTTGTGCTCATGTGGATGATTCACAGGGAAATGTCTGGCAGTCAATACAACATCTGATATCTGCTGAAACCCACACATTTGCCCTCTTCTGCAGAGGAGCAATGATATGGCTTCTACCCCACCAGTCCCTTTTAAATCCCATTCTATTATATCTGCTTGTCACCACATGACTGGGAATTCTGCTGGTAAGGATGTGGGAAATATAGTTTCCAGGCTTCCAGCCCCCAACAAGAGGGACAAGTGGGCGTATATAACTAAAGAAAGAAACAACCCCAAAGGGGTATAGGGAGAAAACTTTTACCAAAACAAGAGGCAAAATAATCACCAGTGTTTAGATTCCTGGTTATTATCAAACACCCAAATCCATAAATGTTTTGTACCCATCTGTAATTTTTCTTTAAACACAATACTTTGTGAATTTGCTGTGACTGTCCCAGTGTCTTCTGGGCTTAACCTACCAGAGGATTTTACTGGCAACATACTCTTGGCCATCAGAATTTTGTTTTTCCTGTCTAAGGTGGCAATATGTAAGAAGAGGATCTTGATAAATGTTTGCTTCCAGGGCTAATTCCTGAACTGTAAGGAATGACCATATGTAAGATATGACCATTTCATAATTGATTGCTGTGAAACAGGACTATACTCTAAAATTGAATGGCTTAAATTAATAATTCACTATGTCTCATGATCTGTGGGCTGGGAATTCAGGCTGGACTCAGCCGGCTCTTCTGCTTCCCATGGTATTGGCTGGGTCTCACTCAGCTACATTTAGTTGGTGGCTGTCTGGGCAAGAAGATCCAGGGAGGCTTCCGGCACATGCGTGGGGCCTTGGTGACTTGCCATGTGGCTTCTCTCCATCTGTGTGGCCAACTTGGACTTCAGCATAACACGATCTCATGGAGTCAGGCTACTTATACTGTGATATATATATGCTATGTACCACTCTAAATATATATGTTATATATATATGTATATATACAGAGAGAGCTTATGTATCACTTTTAATATGTTTGTTAAATATTAGTAAAGCTTATTGTTTTTATTTTTAATAGGCATAAACAGAAACAGAAATAGAAATAAAAACTGCTTTTTTTAATACCCCATGGTGGCAATCATTGATCTATTTTTCCATCTGGGTCTCTTAATTGCTTTCTTGGGTTTTTATCATTAACTCCCTACCCAAGTCCCTCTACCTCTTCACAAGTTGACGTCAAAATCTTGCTCCCCTTCCTTATCCTCTTCCTGTTGCCTGGATCTATAAAACATCTAATAGAGCTTGGTTTTGTTCTGCGCTTCACAGTAGGTGTCTAGGAAAGATTTCTATTACGTGCTCAAATCTGAGCATTGTGAGAAGGTAAGGCTTGTAGTTGGGTAAAACAGATTTGATCTTCTGTTCTACATGCTGGCAGCTACACATTTGCATCCCTGTACGTGTATAGATGTATATAGATACTCAGGCACCCTCGTGCCTCTAAAAAAAATCACTTGAGAATGAAACACTGATTAGGATTATTTGTGTTCTCCCATAAGTGGGAATTTGGGAGGAGGCAGGGGTACACCTCACCATCTTAGTGTCTCCAGAGTTCTACCACAGGTGCTGGCAAACAATACGCACTTCATAAATGTCTGTTACACTAAAGTCTAGCCCTTTATATTTAACAGCACTGGTACATATTGTCGTTTTTTAGTTTTTGAGCTGAAATGTACAATTGTAAGTACTTATTAAGAAACTATGAGAGATGCAATAGGGTTTTTTTTTCTATAATACAAAAAGAAAAAAACTTAAATCTTCACAGAAAATAGTGGATAGATGTTACATCAGAAAACATACATTGGACATTGCATTTATAAGTGTTCTATCCTTTTCAATATGAATACAAATTAATTTCCTTCTAGTCTTTAAAAACTGCGTGTGTGCGGGGGGGAGCAGAAGTAGGGTGCTCAAGGCAATAGGCAGGGGTAGAGGAGTTTAAGTGACCTGTTGTGATCTGCCAGGATGTGATGTGTTGGCCAGGAGGATCTCCACACCAGATCCATAGAAAGAAGCTGGAGAAAGAGCCGGCTGCCTTTTTAATCACACCTGTAGCTGCTGCGTGCACAGCCCTGTTGTCCAGGCTGCCTGCAAGCTCTGATAGCTTAGGCAGAAGCAAGGGAGAGGCTGATAATGGGGCAGGAGACCTGGGAAGCCTGTGGGCAGCCTAGAGCCTCCCTTTGGGCCATTCTTGTGCCAGACATGACACCATCCCTTGGGGTCCTGAGCAGAGTTTAGGAGGGTCTGTCTCTCTCTCCATCTTGTCAAATTTAACAGAGTTTCTGTCTGACACCCCTTAACTCCAAAGGGAGACTGAACTGACTGCCTACATGACAAAGTCCCATGGAACTTTCCCAGCTAGAGTTTTGAAGTAAGTACCAGAGGCAGGTGTCGGCTGGGCCAGTGCTAAGAGGTGTGAAATGCATGCAGGGGTGTGTTGGGTGGGGTGGGGACCTGGGCTCCAATGGATCGTTCCTTTCATTTCCAGCTGCCGTTCTGTGTTTACCAAGGTGGCTTTCTCCCCCAAAGACACAAGCTAGAGCTGCATGGGGCATCAATTTCTGTTTCCTCATACACATGAATCCCGGGCTGCACCATGGCCAGGTCTTTCTTCCTCCTGAGCAACACCTCGGAACACCTCATGGGCTCCCCTTGGCTCTCAGGCAGGGGAGGGGGGCCTGCAGAGAGGCAGTGGTTTTAGGGGTTCCACCACAAGGCACTGGATAGTTCCCCCTATGGAGACCTGGGGGGGAGGGATAAGGACACTATAAAGCAGTTTCAAGTCTGTCAGTCATCTGCAGAGGAGACACTTCTTTTAGGTGTGTGTGTGTGAGCGTGTGTGTGTGTGTGTGTGTGTGTGTGTGTGTGTGTGTGTCTGGGGACTGGACATAGAGAAGCTTTACTTCTGAGCTATACCCCCAGCTCACATTATCTTTTATTTTGAGACAGAGGCTCACTAAGTTACCATGTACTGGCCTCAAACCTGTGATCCCCCCATCTCAGTCTCCCAAGTACTGGGATTACAGGCATGCACCACTATGCCTGGCGTTCTTTTAGATTTTTTGAAGTTTACTAAGATGGGCCCTCTTTCCAATAGTCTGTGCCTTAGCCCCTTCTCTGTGAGTGAGAAGGCTGGGCTACAGGGTCCCTCATGCCCTGTGTGGTTTCTACTTCCCATGATCCCATGACCCTTTAATGACCAGGGGCGGAGGAGGCCAGCAGAGGCTTGGAAAATCCAACAGAATGAGAAACCCCCAGATCTATTTTTTTCTCCATCTTGGAAGAGCTTTCATTGAATTGCAATGCGCATGTGCTGAACAATTAGGCCCCACAATAAAAAAGTAACTCTGAAGAATTTTCCACGCTCCATCCTACCCCCTGAATTCCAGAAAATGTCTCTGCTCACCTTTCTAAAAGAATACAAGGACTGGTTCGCATTGGCTGCACTCCCAGCCCACCCACCCCATCTTTCATTTGTGTACTAGTTAGCACTTTCTCTGATTGGAAGAGGTAGGGTTGGTTTGAAAGGCTTCTGAACAGTAAAGTTCTGCAGTTTTCTCAGCAGGCAAGTTCAAGAGTAAATACAGAATGATAGCATCAACCAAGCTTAAAAATAACCAAGGGAGTCAGGTATGGAGGCACAATTCTATAATCCCAGTTCTTGGGAGGCTGAGACAGGAAGTCGCAGGTTAGAGGCCAGCCTCAGCAAGTTAGCGAGACCTTGTTTCAAAATTAAAAATATACAAGGGCTGGGAGTGTAGCTCGGAGATAGAATGCCTCTGGATTCAACCTCCATTATCAAAAAAAAAGAAAGAAAGAAGGAAGGAAGGAAGGAAGGAAGAAAGGAAGGTAGGAAGGAAAGGAGAGAGAGGAAAGAAAAAGAAAAAATCCCAAGGGGATCATAAAAGAACACCATACCCTCTTATTTTGTGTGTCTCCTATAGCCTTGTGCAGGTAAGCTAGGTAATATTATCTCAATTTACATATGCAAATACTGATTCGGGGAGATAGAGTTGCCCAAACTTTCCAGTCTGCTTAAGACAGACTGGGAACTAAAAACCAAGTCTTCTGGTTCTTACTGTCCTGTTCACAGAGGTGTTTAAAATATGGCTCATCTTTCTGGAGGAAGTGGCTGTACCTTCTCTGCTCACCAGTTCCTGGATAGAGAGACTGGAAAAGTGGAAGAAGGCAGAGAGGTCATCTCTGAATTGAAACTCCTTTTAAAACAATTTGACTCTTTCTCTGGCATGCACAAGCGTGGCTTCTGCTTATAGAGTTTGCCCAGAAACCCACAACCACAAAGGCAGTAGCTCCTTTTGGCACATGTAACTACTCAAAAGTGTGCGATCAGAGGTAGTCATCCAACCCAAGGATCATCTGTCCACTGTGAGACATCACAAAGCTGTAGCATTCCTGGGTCATCCTGTTGGGCAGGATCCTCTCTGGAGGTGCATCATCTTACTGGCCACCTCTCTGCTGTGACCATGCCCTCAATAGATGCTGGTATACTGGAGTACTTGTTACCAATAATGGGACCATTTCACATTTAATAGGAAACAGAGAGCGAGAGTAAGAAACTTGAACTAATTGGAATATGAGTTTGGAATATATTTAGAGGTTCTCATTTATTTGGATTCAGTGCTTTAAGGTTCAGTTCTGGTTCTGCACAATTTACTGGTGGTTTTATGGGAAGAACCCCATTTTGATTTGTTTCAAACTTCAGTTAGAAATACTGCTGATCAGTTTTAGTCAGAGTTCATGTCAAGGGTTTTCTTCACAGTTTTGTTTTGCTGAGGCCCTGGGAAAGTCCATGAATATTCAGAGTATGAAGTTGATCTGTTAAAAAAAAAAGCATAAAAAAACAAATACAAACCTCAGGAATGCTACAATTTTCTGAAAAAATACTAAACAATAGGCTTCTGATGGTCATTACTTAAACAAGATGAACTCAAAGAATGTTGGTTGGTCCTTGTTGGATTGAAAAGTTCCATCCAGATCTTTTTTTAAGTTTTCTGAAACATCTCCTTTACAATGGTTTTTTTCATACCAAATGCATACCATTTCAGCCTCTGAAGACTTCTGAACTGATGCAAACTCTGAACTAACACGGTGGCAGCAGTTTCAGGTTCTGGATTTTGGAAGGATTGGAGGGGTGGGTTTGCAAGGCGGTCACGTGAAAAAGTCTGAACTACCCAAGAGTGTGCAAGCAAAGCTGGGCCTGTGACTAGGAGATGCAGAAGAGAACACAAAGGAGATGTGAGAAAAGGAAAGCATTTTAGCGGCGTCTCCACCCTTCACCGAGTGGCCGCATTAGCACAGTTAGCTGGCTATAGGACTTCTCCAAAAGCAGCGTGGTGGCTTGGAGTCGGTTCAGCGTTACTAGGGGTTTTAAGTGTCTTTCCCCTCACTCAAATAGTTCTATCCCAGTGTTTTGAAACCACAAAAGAGTCCAACCAAATACCTTAGAAAATGAACACTTCTCTTTGCTTTACACCTTTTGTCACCGCCCCCCCCACACACACACTCCCATAATGGGAACATTCCCATTCTTTTTGGTCTTCACCCCAAAAGATATGGTTGTTGGATATTAAAATTAACTGCATTACTTCATTTTTGTTAAAAAGCATTTAATGTAACCACTGAAGAGCTCTATTCATCTGAGGCCTATAAAAGTAGCAGCTTTTATTTTTATTTGATTTTGGAGGTTTTTTTGTAGTGCTAGGATTGGACCCAAGGGCATTCTACCTCTGAGCCACACCCCTAGTCCTATTTTATTTTTTTATTTGGAGGGTCTCGTTAGGTTGCTGAGGATCTCACTAAGTTGCTGAGGCTGACTTTAAACCTGCAATCCTCCTGTCTCAGCCTCCCAAATACTGGGATTACAGGCATGTGCTACCATGTCCAGCTCAAGTAGCAGGTTTTAAATCAGAGGGATTTTCAAAGCTTTTCTATCTCTGTGTCAGTTTTCCATTTAAAAAAAGATGGTCACAGAAATAGGACCTCCCTCAAAGGAGTCTGAGAGAATTCCAACTAGAAGATGCGAGGAAAGCCCTTGTAACTGTTCAGTAAGCCCCTGATCTGATTCTCCTAAATGCAGACACCTCTCATTCTTTGGGTCAGCGCCTTGCGGGGGTGGAGGGAACAGGAGGAGACCCTGAGATGTGGTGGACTTGGACAACTCTGAGAGGAGGGGAGAGATGAGTGGCCCCCTTTATGGCTGGTCACAAAAGCTCTTGGGGAATCTGCACAAGCATGTTTTCCTGTCAAGTTGAGGAGGAAGGGTTGCCCCCCATCTCTGTTTCTCCTCTGCCTATCTCCCCAGCTCCACACTGGTACAATCTTTGAGGGGAAAACTTAAGCTTCCTCTTTCATGTCAGTTCCAATAGTTGCATTCAAGTAGTAGACAAAAAGCAGGCCTTTCTCTTTTTAAATGTTTTTTTCTGATAAATACATATGACACAAAACTTACCACTCCAGGCATTTTTAAATGTGCTGTTCCTAAATGCTAAGTACATTCACAATTGTTGTGCAACCAAACTCCAGAATTTTTTCATCTTGCAAATCTGAAACTCTATACTCATTAAACAACCAACTGTACATTCTCCCTCCCTCCGGTCCCTGGCAAACACTATTCTCTATGAATTTGACTATTCTTGACATCTTATATAAGTGGAATCATACAGTATTTGTCTTTTTGTGCCTGGTTTATTTCACTTAGTGTAATATCCTCCAGGTTCATCCATATTGCCGTTTACATCAGAATCATTTCCTTTTAAAGGCTGGATAATATTCCACTGCATGTATATAGTACATTTTATTTATCCACTCATTTGGTTGCTTCTTCTTTTAGCTACTGTAAATAATGCTGAATGTGGGGGTAGAAACAAGCTCTCAAGTTCCTGCTTTCAATCCTTTTGGATATATACCCAGAGGAGGAATTGCTGGATCGTGTGGTAATTCTCCTGTTGATCTTTGGAGGAGCTGCCGTGCTGCTGTTCTCCACGATGCTCCCTTTTCCCTTCCCACCAACAGTGCTCTCTTCACTTTCGTGCCATGGCCACTCTTGAGGAAGGCAGGAGAGACGGTAGAATTTGCATCTAGCAATAGGATCAGATCAGTCGGCCTTGATTCATGGACGCGCCCTGTGTCAGCACCACGTCGCCAGGAGACATGAGTTCCAGGTTCCTTCCCTTTCCATCGCCATCCGGAGAAGGAGTGACAGCAGTGGCTCCCAGGTGTCCTGGGATGCTCTGTGTGCTTGCAGCTCGAGAAGAGAGTTGTCCTCGCTCCCTGCCTTCTGTTACCGTTCAGGCTCCCTTGACACAGGCAGCCTCCTCCAGGACCTGCCTCCATGTGGCCCCCAGAACTGCTTTTCCCTTTTTGGTTTTATTTCTTAGGATCTAAAAATGGTCTAGCCAGAGGCTTTTATTTTGGTTATGTTTGTGTTCTCATGACCATGTCAAATAGGGGAAATGAGGACGTTCACGCCACCTCTCTCAGGAACTCATCCAGACCAACATGGAATTAGGACTCCTGAACTTAGGGCCTCTGCTCTGTCCACAGGATCATCCGACCTGTAACAAGCACCAGGACTTTTCAGAGATCCCAGCCAGCTGAGCAGAAACCAAGATCAAGTGTACGAGAGGTGAGATCCGTATTAGGATTTCACAGAAGAGGAATCAACGAAGGAGAGTTACCCCTACCCCTTCACGTGTTCACCAGAAAAAAAAAAAAAAAATCTTCCTGCCCTAGGCCGCCAAGCTTGATCCTTCAGAGAGAGAGACTGCTTGGGGTGCATTTCGCCACCTGCTGGCTGCCACTGTGGACTCAGGACCTCACCTCCTTGGACTCAGTTTCCTCATCTGTGGAAGGGAGAGAGGAATTGTATAACCCTGTAGGGTTGCTGGCAGGTTTGCCGTCTGCCAACAGTAAACACTGACAAAAGACTATTGATCATCCTGGCATAGAGAAGGAGCTTTAAAACTCGAATTTATCCAGGTATGGTGGTACATGCCAGTAATCTCAGTACTTGGGAGACTGAGATAGGAGGATCGTAGGTTCTAGACCAGCCTCAGCAATTTAGTGAGACTTGCAGCAACCTAGCGAGACTCTGTTTCCAAATAAAAAATAAAGCCAGGCGTGGTGGCGCACGCTTGTAATCCCAGTACTTTGGGAGGCGGAGACCGGAGGATCCGGGTTCGCGGCCAGCCTCAGCTCTCGCTCTCTCTCTCTCCCTGTCTCTCTCTCTCTCTCTACTTAGTGAGGCCCTCTGCAACTTCTTGAGACCCGGTTTCAAAATAAAGTATAAAAAATAGGGCCAGGGGTGTAGTTCAGAGGTAGAACGCCTCTGGGTTCAATCCCCGGTACCGCAAAAAAAAAAAAAA
>PVJS01001368.1:25380-83998 GCA_004027185.1 Glis glis | reverse complement strand
TACCCACAGAGATCTCTCCAGCCACATCTCTGTAATGCTCATTTTTACTTTGCATTTTACTGCACCTCTAAACTCAATCCAGGGCGACAACCATGAAGGCTGACACTCTGCTAGGCACAGGCTGGAGACACGTGGTTCGCTCTTTGAAGGATGCAGAATGCTTGCTCCAACAAGCCTGCTTTCTTAGAAGCGTTCCCACTTCCCAGCAAACCACCTCGTGATCGCCCGAGTGGCTTCTCAGGCCAAGCAGTGTGGTCTCCAGATCTCTGAGCACAGGCTGGTGAAATCCAGGAAGCAGGCGTGCCTGTGTGCAGAGGCATTCCAATAATAGTGTCAGATGGAGAGGACCAGTGAGTGCGGTGACTCACATCCCCAGGGCAGGCATGTCGGTCTCAGAGGCAGAGGGGTGTGGGTGGGCCACTCACCCTCTACAGAGGGGATTACCTGGGAATACCAGGAAACAGGGTCCAGAGGGCAGCTGCTGACTCACACAGGAAGACAGGCTGGAGGGCAATGACCAAATTTGAGAGAAGCAAGTCCCCCCTGTCAGGGAAACCCTTAGAGACACAGGAAGCTGATCAGCTGGTACCCGCTCAGTAAGAGAAAAATTAAATGTGTCCTCCTGCCTTTGTTCTCACTGAAGTTTATCAAGATGAGCGTCCGCTGAGGGCAGCTGTGGTTCTGAGTCAACGCCCCTCTCAGTGGGGGACCCACAGTCACCCACAGCAGCCACCAGGGTCACTGGAAAGGGAGAATCCTAGTACGGGGGAGCCCCACCACCAACCTGTTCCCACCCGCATGTGTAATTATTGCTGCTAACATGTAATGACTGAGCCTCAGTTTTCAGTTTTGTGTGTGCCCGGACAATGAATGGCCCCCAGCTGGAGAGGGGGGCTTTGCTCCCTAAGAGAGGAGCCCAGGCACCAGCCTGGGCCATCCCAGAGGGAGGGAAGTCTTTATGAAATGTGTCTACCCACAGGATGACATCTTTTTCTAATTAGCATGATGACAGTCTGTTAGCCATAGCCCTGTTGACTGAATGCTTGCTAATCTGCCAGGCCCTGTGCTAACAGTTTGGGGTACACCATGTCATGGGACCAGCCTAAAGTGTCCATCAACAGATGAATGGATCAAGAAACTGTGCTATATACATACAATGGAGTTTCACTCAGCCATTATAAAGAACAAAGTTATGTCATTTGCAGGAAAAAAGATGGCACTTGAGAGCATTATATTAAGGGAAATAAGCCAGACGCAGAAAGTCAAGGGTCCTATGTCTTCTCTTATATGTGAAAGCTAGAGAGAAAGAAAGGGGGGGAATGGACCTAATGAAAATTGAAGAGAGACCAGTGGGGTAGAGGAAGGGGACCAGGGAACTGGAGGAAGGGAAGGAAAGAGGAAGTTCTGGGAACTAAATTGACCAAATTATGTTATGTGCGTGTATGACTGTCACAATGAAGTCTACTATTATCTATAATTATAAGGCACCAATAAAAATTAATTAAAAAAAGAATTTGGTGTGCATTCTCTCATTTAGTTCTTACAATGATCCTAAGAGACGGGTTCCTTTACTATCTCTGTTTTACAGATGAGGAACTAGAAGCATGTAGGGGTAATCCAGCTATCCAGTTATCTATATCCGATTTGAAATTTGTATGTAGGCAGTGCCCCCCCCCGCATGACTTTGTTTAGACCTGGTGTGGCTGCTACTGATTTAAATCTTAGGTAGCTGAGAATGCCCTGTGTATCAGAGGTGTTTCTTCTGCATAATGTGCCTACAGGGTGAACAGAAAATGGCAGAGCATTGGGGAATTCTTGGAGAGGTTGAGTCTGCCCTGCCAGAGCCTACCTACAGCCAAGATGAGGTTTAAATGTCCCGTGGCTGAGTTACAGGACCAGGTGGGAGGTCCCCAGGCAACACAAGAGGAAAGGGACCCTCTTGCTGAGCAGGGACTTGCCACTACCCTGTTATCTCAATTCCCCCAGTGTGGTAGGCCTTTCTGCTATGCCAGGGATTTATGTGGGACTCTGCAGATAATGAAAGACAGGATCAGCTGCTGCCACTCAAATGGGGTTGCAGTTCTCAAGAGAGACAGTACACTTTAGACCAGAAGCTCTCAAGCACCCGTGTCCTTAAAGTCATATTCCCAGCCCAGGAACTGGCATGCTGACAAGTTCCCAGGGGATTCTGGTAGCGGTTCTAAGGACTGTTCTTCCTGAAATATCATGTTGGGCCTTTCATGCCATGGGGTGTAGGGCATCGTCCTAGCTGCATAAAAGGAGGAACGCTGACATTGAAAGTCTCCTTGTTGAATGACAGCTAGCAGCCCTGGTGTTTTGACTGACCATCACGTCTTTTAAAATTCATGTTCTTTTTGAAAAGGAGCTGGAAACTGTTTGCAACAGTTTCAGGGGAGAGGGGAGGCCAGGAGACCTAGGGAGTACCCCTGATGGCATGAATTGCCCTGAGGAAAGGCATAGAAAGAGAATCTTCGAGTGTCCTCGGCCATTTTGGGGGCCTGATGGTTTTGCAAAACTAAACATTTTCATCTATAAAAACAAAGATTTGGAAAATGAGCAGATAAGGATTTGTGTTTCATAAGGGCAGCTTAGGCCTCCAAGTTCAGCCATGGAAGATTCTTCAGGACAGACAGTAAAGCAACTTCCTCTAATTTCCCACCCAGTCTCCCTCCTCCTTACAAAAGTAGCAGACATGATTTCTGATTTGAAAAGCTTCATACAGGCACGTGGCCCAGAAATGTCTCTCCAATATGCCTGATGCCTTGTTCTCCTGTGGCTTTCCTTTGGCTCTAGAAACATTAGGAACCGTGAGACTGCCCACTGGAAGTGCCAAATCCCTGAGGGGGATCACCTTCATCCCCTTGTCGCTGCCATATTGGTAGGGATTGCTCACAAGCCCTGGGAGCTCACTGGGAGAATCCAGGCAGGTGAGAAGGCAAGAATGGGATGTGTGTGTGTGGGGAGGTGAGATCAGATGGGACACTGAGGGGTGGGTGTGGTTTCACATGCCCAAGGCCAGTTCTGCTCACTGCCTTAAGGATTAGAGCTGGAACTGTCCCTGTCCTCCCCACCAAAAGTGATAGGCACACTCCACTCCCCCAACTTGGCCTGTTAATTCTATTCAGTCCTCTCTAATTAGGAGTCCAAACAGCTGAGCAGATCCCACATTCTGGCTTCTTCCTGCTCCAAAGGAACGGGGCTCTGTGTGTCTAGGAGGCAAGTTGTGCTCCGTGGCTACCAATTGCCTTCCTTTATGTACCCCTTGCGCCCTTTCCCAGGTGTCAACATGCTGCATAGAGAAGAGGTAGTTGCTAGGAATCTCTTCCTCACTGGGAGACTGCACCAAGGTGGAGCTAAAGCTGCAGCCAGTCACCCCCAGAAAGGAGCTGACTCTCCGCAAGGTGTAAAACCCACACCTTGACCATCTCACAGCTCTCTGCATTTTGTTTATGGGGTTAACAGGGCCACAACAGGCAAAAGTAAAGAGAGAAGCCAGGCGTGGTGGCGCACGCTTGTAATTCCAGTACTTTGGGAGGCGGAGACCGGAGGATCCGGGTTCGCGGCCAGCCTCAGCCTTCTCTCTCTCTCTCTCTCTCTCTCTCCCTGTCTCTCTTTCTCTACTTAGTGAGGCCCTCCACAACTTCATGAGACCCGGTTTCAAAATAAAGTATAAAAAATAGGGCTGGGGGTGTAGCGCGGAGGTAGAACGCCCCTGGGTTCAATCCCCGGTACTGCAAAAAAAAAAAAAAGTAAAGAGACCCCAATTCCCTCTACTTTCCCCCTTGCTATGAGCAGACACCCAGGCTCACAGAGCATGTTAGAAACAAAAGTAGACAGTTAAGTTGGGCAGGGGGCAGCCTCTTAGGCCTCAGTTCCCTTGAGTGTAAGACAAATCAGTCAATCACAGAAGTTTCTGTCTGGCTCTAAAGTTGTACAATTCTATCAGATTTTAGCACTGCTACTCTGGCACACATTTAGATGTGTATATATGTAGAGCGATCTCATATAGTTGTTTAACTTACATGAATTCAACTATACAAGTTGTCTCTTTTACATGCTTAAAAATAAAAATGGTGTAAAGTTCTATTTTACATGCACATACACATTATATACTTATACAAACATAAAACCAGGCAGGGTTATATGCCCCAAACCTTGCATAAGTATATTTTCTGGGTGATTTAAGATTATTTATAATTTACCTTTGATTGCACCTGACCTTAGAATCTAATTCCACGTAAGGTGAGATGCCACAATAATTATGACTGTGTTGCTAGGGTTGCAGCAAAATAGAAGGAAAAAAATGTGGGTCTTAAAGACAAAATGTCCTGGGTTTGAATCCTGGATTTGAATCTTAGCTTTGTCTGATCTTAGACAAATTTCATAAGCTCTTTCTGTTTTTTTTATCATTAAATAGGATTATTGGCAAGACTAAATGAGAAGGTATATGTGACACTTCAGTCCCTGGGACAGTGTATCACACAGCGTATGATGTCTGTTGGTCAGCATATACATGATACAGCTCAAATATGTTTACATAGCTGATTATATATGTATATATACATATATGCATATATATCTACATCTATCTATATCTATAGTGGTACTGGGGATTGAACCCAGGGGAATTCTACCTCTGAGCTATACCCCCTAGCCCTATTTTATTTATTTTTTTAAATTTTGAAACAGGATCTCACTAAGCTGTGGAGGGCCTTGCCAAGTTGCTAAGGTTGGCCGCGAACCTGTGATCCTCCTGTGTCAGCCTCCCAAGTACTGGGATAACAAATGTGCACCACCATGCCTGGCTCTGACAATATTTTATACAGCCAAATCAAGCATTTTAGTAGTCACGTATGTAGAACAGAAAAATTCTGATGTATCTCTGAAGATCCATGGATCACACTTTCCTAAGATATGCTTCAAATTCAGCAGAGGTCTGTGGCCATATGCATTTGGAATATTCTACAGGTTATATATTTCTCCTTGAGCATAAAATATATTAACATATTCAGGGTTTGATAAGCTCCAAGAAAAATACTTGCTAAGCATGATTTAACTCAGTGTTCTGACATGTTGTGTCCTCTAACACTTATTAATATCCTGGTACCAGATCTTCAGAGCCTAAAATATACTTCAGGAAATATTTCTAAGGTGCACAATTTAAGAGGGCCTAGGCCACCAAGGGCACAGTTACTCTTCTTTCCAGGAGCCCCTGGCTGAGCAGATGAACTCATGTGTAGCTGTTGGGTATCAGCACAAGAAAGATCTGTCATTCTGGGTACCACTAGCGTCAGAATTACCTGAAATGCATTATAAAAAATGTAGAATCATTGGCTCCACTGTGAAGCTGGTGAATTAAAGGATTCAAAATTTAAATAGGCATCACAAGCATCGAACTAAACTTCCAGATGCACTGGGTAGATGTTGAGAGTCAAATTCAAGCAAGTGATAGGAGGGAGGTCTCACATACTTCTCCCTATCAGTCTCTAAGTTTCTAGAGCTGATTTAATGTGGTTTAGGGTCTAAAAGGAACCTTTTTCTTCGTCTTCTCCTTAGGAGCTCTCATGGGCAAGCTGACGGGCTGCCATCAGGCAGAGTTTAGTGTGGGTTCCTTCAGTCAGATCGCTTTTCTCTTCCCAACTTGCCAAGATCTTGGCCTTCGCTGAATCGGCACCATGATTTCCAAAGGAGCTGACAAGGGCATCACTTGGGAAAACCATACTCTGTAGTGACTCCCAGCCACTGGCACTTCTACTCACTCAGTAAAGGGTGGCATTGAAGGAGAAAAGCCATGAAGGTAACAACAGGCAGCCTCAGAGTTGGAGGCATGAAAAGAAATAGGATGTTCTTTAATTATGAGAAGTAGGTATATTAGGATTGATTTTATGCTTTAAGAGGCCTTCTGGTTATTTCTGTTTTCAGTAGTAAGAGTCTCCTTGAAAACATAAGGGGTCCAAGTCCTTGCTCTAACCTTTTGGAATGTAAATGGTCTCTCCAGGGGCTAGATAAGCCCAGCCTCCAGTTTTACAATGCAGAGAAGTCTTCTAGCTCATGAGCCTCATGACTCCTCAAAGTGCTAGCTCAGTGCTCTGGAGTTAACCTGGGAGCCTCTCTCAAGATGTAACTGAGGAGCTTGGAGATGTCTTATTGTTATTTCTAATGCATTGCTATATAAATCATGTGAAATTTCATCCTGACTCAGCAGCCTCTTGCCAGCTCCCTGTATGCATGTGCTCTATGTGTGTGCTGAATAATGAAGGAGTTGTTTGTCTTTCCACATTGATGTAGACAGGTCTTTGTGTGTTGGCTAGACTTTTAATTTTCTAGCAGTCAGAATGGTAGGTTTAACTTCAACTTCAACTGTCCTGTTCCAAGCAGTAATGTGAGGGTTCGTCGGTTACAAAGACGGAGTAAATCCTATCAATTTTGTACAGCTAATGGCAGCTCTCTGGGGGGCCTTGGGGAGGAAGGAAGAGGAGTGTTTGAGCCTGGAGCGCATGAGCAAGAGCATTAGGGACCATAGGGTGCAGAAGGGGTGCAGACCCTCCCAATGTCAATCCTGCCCCTCTTCTTCACTGAGGGGCTTCACTGAACTTGTATGAGTCCCCTTCCCATTAGGGCCACTTCTGTGTCTTCTCCAACCCCCCTCTCCTTTCTCTTCTTCTTGAGGGAGAGATGAAGCAATGCAGGAAGATCACAATAGTGAAGAGCTCAGGTGCAAGAATGGCACCCTGTGTGCAGGGCCTGCCTTGCTCCCTGGGGATGTGCATCCTTTAACTCACAGCCTCCCCTACCCAAAGGCTCCACTTTCCCCTCCTTCCTAATGCTGCCACTGTGGTCCAGTACTAGAAAAAACAGCCTTTAACAGAGGAGTTATTGGTAATTCGCAGGAATTTGGTTCCCTTCCAGGGATTATCTGCTTTGTAAGATGCAGAGGGAGAGGGGCAGTGGTGGAGGGTGGGGTCTGCAGACCATTCCCCTGCCACTCACTTCCGGCTTCTTCAAATGCTCGCCTAGCAGAATGTCTGGTTGGATTATATGGTTTCAGTTGATAAAAGGAGGTTGATAAGTGGGAGAACGGGCACAGTGATTTTAAGATGGCCTCATTCCAATCTTGCTCGAATATACTAAGTAATTCTCCCTTCCAGGAATAATTGTCTGCTGGACTCCTCTCAGTTCCACCTCCACCTCGGTTCTACAACACACACTAGCTATTGCTCTCCTCTGTTAGGCAGGACACAGGACAATGGGCCAGCTTTCCATATATAGGAAGGACATTTTTTTTCATTTTAGCTAACATTTCCCTTTAAGGAGAAAGAATCATTAGTGTCCCACATTCCCATGACTCCCACCCACTTTCCACTGGGTGCCCGGGGCACCTGCCAAGCAGAGCTTAAGCGACACTTTCCGACCACCATGAAGTTTCAGCTCCTCCCGCCCCCCTCTGGATAGTTCTGTCCAGAGTTTCTCTCTGTTCCTAGGCTTTTTTTGACATAGTGACCCATTTTACCTTTTTCTGTCCAGAGTGGCTATTCCCAGAGGGGATGAATTACTTTGTACTCATAACAATGCAGGCGATCCCCAAACATCACACACTCTGCACTTGTTCAAAGTCCTTGAACCAGCTTTGAAGAAAACTTAACAAAGCAGTTACCCCTGGGTTAACACCTGGTGTGAGGCTGCACAGCCTGAAATATAACTTTACAAACCACTTCAAAGTCACTGCAGATACAGGTCTGCAACAGAAAGACCATATCCCGCTAACCACTATGGCATATTTTCTTCCAGTTGAGCAAATAAGCCAATGTAGCAGCAGAATTCCTGTCTTCCTGAGTTAGCAGAAAGCTGAAGCCCTGTCATGAGTCAATTTGATCCTTCTCATTAGTCGGCCCAATGTTACCATATCTAATAAATCAGCTGTAGGCTAGTTGCCTCCTAAAAGCAGGAATTTGCCTTGTTCCTCTGTACCACACACAAGCAAAGCAGTAATTTGTATGCTTTAAGCCAGTAGCACAAACACTGATAAGTAAATGTTCAATTGAAGCCACACTCCCCCTGCTATTCACGAAAGGGACTTGGAAGCCCCCTCTCAAGTGTCAATCATCTTGAATCATACCGCTGTCGAATTTAGCTAATGTTTTTCCCAAGTAGCCTCTCTCATTAAGCTAAATGATGCCTTTGGGCACGTTATTCCTTTAAAATGTTGCACTGTGTTTGAATAGAAAATAACTTGAATGTGGAAAAAATGTAAGTTTATTTGGATGGTTAGTTATATAGACAGGGTTAAGTGTTTGTATTTCAATTTACTATTTTTAATTAAAAGTTATCCAATAATTACAGCCTTAAGGAAATTGCAGACAAAAAATTTTAGCCAGAAATTTACTCACTGTAATGGATCATCATCAAAGTATAAATAAATAGTGTTTAGGAGCAGGGAAGAAAGAAGAGTGACATTGTTAGCTGCTGTTAGTGTGGAGGAGCGGAGCCTCCCCCCACAGCTACCCTCCTACACCCTTGCCCGGTGTCTCCTTCCCACCTCAACCTGGACCTCAGAGGCCTCTGCACTTCCCTCCAGCTCTCTTTCCTGACAAAGATCTGTCCACTGAAAGAGATCTGAAGCTCATTTCCATTATGGTGTAAATGATTGATAAGTGTTACATGTTTTCAGATTATTCATTTATTTTAACAGACTGGATAATGCTTCCATCTAAAGAAAGAAGCTCTAACGGGAATCTTAGCAGCCAGGCTATGAGTGAGGGATGACTTTCGTCAGTGAGCGTGGTGGTAGGGGGGAATATCTTACCAGCCAAGTGAGATCATGAGAGCACAGAAGTTTTGACTCCGTTATAGAAAATATATCAATGAACAGGGACAAAACTAAATGTTTTGCAAGAATCTCAAGAATCTTTTTAAAAAAATTATCGTGTTCTAGGGCATTTCAGTGGCTTCACCAAATGGAATAAATACAGAGAGCATGCGATTTGGGCATTTGGGGCATTCAGATCTCTCCCCCCCCCCCCACAATACTATAGTTTTACATTTAGAGGGAAAAGTAATGGGGCAGAGAAAGACCCTAATGATCTTAGAGGACCTCGGAGGACCTGGGAATTGTAGGGACCCAAGGCCATTGTCTTGGGAAGGAAGGAACCTGAGGAAAGGCTGTAATATTAGGTAACTAAAAGGTCACTGGTAACCTTTTGTGAAGATAATCCCAGAAGCTGTTGTTCTCTTTGGTCTCAAGACCAAACATCTCAAACATCTGGACAATTGGCCTGGGCTGCCTCTCATCTCTCTCCACTATCTCCCACCTCTACCAGGGCTCTTCTCTTCTTGCAGCCCGGGGTCTATGCCCTCGAACCTCCCAGTGTGAAATGCTTCTACCTTCCTCCAACCTCCATTAGTTAACACTTGCTAATTTGGGGCAGTGGTTACATTTTCTGAGAAATCACCTAGACTCCTCCAACTAAAAACAGGTTCCCTGCTCTACACACCCTATGCTTTGCCTCAAAAACCACCCAACCTAGTTTGTAAATATGTGTTCATGGAGCAGTTGATAAATGTGTGTCTCCCCCACTGCTCTGCCCATAGCACAAAGGCAAGGCTATATCTGATTCATTTACCTTTATGTCCCAGTGACAAGCACAATGTTTGTCACATAATGTGTGCTCAATAAATGCAAATTGATTATGTGAAGAAATCAGTAATTCTCATCAAGGCAACTCAGGAGAATCCACAAGCCGTTTAACCTTAAATTGCCTAATCTCTTTAAACTCCAGCTTTCTTAACTCTAATATGGCATTAATAATAGCACATATTTCTGAGTTCGTTTTAAGGATTAAATAAAACCATGCATGCAAATCAGTAAATACATATCTAGCACATAATCACCTCTAAAGTGTTTGTTATTATTAA
Organism: Glis glis; assembly: GCA_004027185.1. Taxonomy (NCBI): domain Eukaryota; kingdom Metazoa; phylum Chordata; class Mammalia; order Rodentia; family Gliridae; genus Glis; species Glis glis. Next base: position 74,065 of record PVJS01001368.1, on the reverse strand, counting down.
TACTATTATGACTTACCTTTTTACATCAACTTTCTCATCTATAAACTGATGGTTTTGACGGTTCCTTCTGGCTTTAAACATGCTATGACTCCTACCTAATCCTAGAAGAAAAGTTCTTTGTTCTCTAGACTAGTCAACCTGGCAACTTTAGCAATCAATATATTAACCTTTTTTTGAGCTAAAAAAAATTCTACGGGAACCAGCAATGATTCATCAACTTGTAATAATGTGCATGAATTTAAGGCATGGCCATCATTATTTTATGAACTTGCATTTAATGTACCAGTGTCTTCATTTTTCTCACAAGTTTCTGGGAAGTAGGAAGAAAGGGTGATTTGGAATGATAAAGTTCTTTCTCACATGCAGTCCTAAAGAGGGGTATTTTTTTTCCTTTTGAACAACAGGGTAAATATGTATGTTCTTACTCAAAAGAGAAAAAAAAAAAAACCAGAAAGCCAAAAGTAAGATATTTATATTACACAAGTCAAAATATTAAACAGAAACCTATTTCCTACACTACAGTCTTTTAACTCTGTTATATATCTTTCTGGATTTCCATGCATGTGAAAGAAGTAATATTCATACCCTAGTAACTGCATAAACTGTGTGTGACCCTTAGCTAGAAGGAAAGCTGTTGTCTGCTGTGATCTTATAACATGGAGAATTTTATGTTCATGTATGTACAAAAAGTCGAAGCTTCATAAAGGAAGATAATTACCTAAAAATCACCCAGCTAACCAGGCCCCAAACCGATGCCAAGTAGGCCCAAAGGCTTAGGCCTCACCATCACGTTGCTTTGCTTACCTGCCAAGTCCCGCAAGTGTGAGCTATGCTTTGTGTTTGTTTCCCATAAATACATCCTTATTGATAATGTCAATAAAGTAAATTTCATCACTGACTTGGAATGGCTCCGTCTTCATCCCAGCAGTGTTTTGCCTTCCCGAAGCATAGAACAATGCACCATAGTTCCCAAGTGCCTTTCATTTGTCACCGGGACCTTTGCTATTCGGATCACACTTCCTCCTTCCCAGACCTTAGCAAATAAAACATCTCGGTTCAAATAATTGTCTCTGTAATGGAGGTGATAGCAATGGTAAGCATCTTCTACCCAAATACCAGTGTGTTTTTTTTAGCGTTCAATTTTAGGTTGACCCATACTGTCTAAAAATGTTTCAATGACATCTGAAGCTAGAGGGGGATGGGAAGCCAAGAAAAAAAAATACACTAAAACCAACAACCTATGTTTGTATAAAGCTTTATAACTTACCAACTTTCAATACCAGAAAAGACTTTTAGCAATTCAGTGAGATAGCTAGTAGGGCGGGTTTCATTATTTCCATTTTATGTTTGAGGTAAATGAAACCCACCCAGATTTTTTTTAATTTAAAATCCTGTGCTAGAGTTACAATGCCACAAAGCTCCTGAGTACTTTTTCTATTATTATTACTCTTACCATTCAAAAGCAGAGTGGCATTTGCCTGAACTCCCATTCATATGCGCCATCAGAGAAATCAGAATTGGAATCATGTGCCAACATTTGCTTAAAATAAATTTACTCATTATTTTCCAGACACGATTTGGAGAAGTTATTTTAAACACAATTGTATATGGGTAAAAGTCCATGGGAACAATGAACACTCCATAGGCTTCTGAGAAAGCAAATTCAGAATAGACCTTGTTACAGTGTCAAAATGAAACAATGCCTCGGCAAGTTCCATTACTGTTCCACAAACAAAACTAAGGAAATGGGAGAAGAAAGAAGAAAAGTAAAGCATATTTATGGACTGCAGGGCTGGAGCTCTGAAAGGGAATTTTGAGTGAGAGCTCCCACCAGTGCCCTAGCACTTGACCCTGAGGTCACGGAGCCTTTGTGTGACTCTATCTACAACCAGGCATGTGGCTGCCACTTCACAGACTCCAGAGGCTGAAAGGGCCTGGGCCTCACTCAGCTACCCCAGCCCCCAAACCTGGCCAATTCATCTGCAGGGCAGCCTCTCTTCTTGTTCCCACAAGCCTTGTGGACTGCCAGTTTAAACCAACAAGAACTGCCTCTCTGCCCTCATATTTACATCACCCCTACACAAACAGTTCTCTGATCCTTGCCTTAGTAGGGGGTCTAAATGAATGTTTGATGCCTATCAACTGGGAATAGACCATGTGAAGAGATACACTGTGGCCTGGCACACAGGAGATGTTCCCCAGCTTGATTATGTAAAAATGACTTGGGGTGCTTGTTAACAATGCAGGCTTCTGGATCCAAACCCTGAAGATTCTGATATAGTAGGTATGGGAAAGGGCCTAAGATCTTGATTTTAGTTTTCTTGATATGGAGGATATAGGCTCCTAATTTGAAAAATACTATGGTGATTGCCAAATAATTGCAAGAATAAGTGGGCATGGTGGCATACTCCTGTAATCCCAGTACTTGGGAAGCTGAGACAGGAGGGTCGCAGGTTCATGGCCAGCCTCAGCAACTTAGCAAGGTCCTCTGCAACTTAGTGAGACCCTATTCCAAAGTTAGAAATAAAAAATAGGGCTGGGGGTATAGCTTGGAGGTTGAACGCCCCGGGTTCAATCCCAATACCACCAAAAAAATATTACAAGAATAAGGGAACCATTGTATCATGAATGGGTATCAATTATTGAATAGTGTTTTTCAAACTTGTCTTACCATAGAATCATTAGGACACTTGTTAATAATATTGATTCCTAAGCCTATCCTAGTGCTTATTATCATAATCTCCAGGGAAGGTACTCGGAATCTAAATTATTAAACAAGTTCCCCAAAGCAGGCTTCTGATGCAGTATTTTGGGGAATACTACCCTAGGCTGTGGTCTCTGTAGTCCTTAAAAAGACTCATTTCCTATTTGTTGAAGCAGTAACTTGGGGGTGACCACATCCAAGCAGGTTCCCCAAACTCCTATTGTTTCAATAAAACTGCTCTTTTGCTGTAGTACCATTTTAGAGAAAATTGAATCTTGCAGCCATATGTCAAATGATACTTCTGGTAAATAGCCTATACCTTTGGATTCAAATGTCTTTAATATAATCAGGTGAGCTTTCAAAATATGTAGTAATCGATATTACTTGAGTATCAACCAATCAAAGTGGATAAACACTGTGCTGTAAGCAACCAACATTTATTGTCTAAAAATCAGCCCCTAGTATATTTTAAATGACATTTTTTCCATTGTGTAAGCTTAATGGAGCTTGGGAAGTTAATGTGATTCTAAGATTTTCTTCTACTTCATCTCTCCTACCCTCATTATATAGGCTTGAGCTTGGTAGAAATCTTCAAGGTAAATCTTGGTAATTTCACTAGCATTTGCTTAATACATCTTTCTCTGTTTAATGTGCTGCATGCTCCACGCCCTGACATCTTATTTCTTACCAGACCAGAAGTTTTCAAATGTGCAAGCCTATTGTGCCTGGGGAAAAATGTTGAACTTTTGCCTTTGTAATAAGATATGCTCCAATTACCAACTTTAGCAATTTAATATAGTTGAATAATAACCGAATGGGACACTTTGTCACTCAGTCATTATTCAAGCTCTTACTGGGGGTGGAATGAGGAGTTGCTGGAGGTCAGCCTATTCCTGGGAGAGCTCAGCCTCACAAATCAACACTCTGAGAATTTATTTTTAAACAATGTTAAAAAAATTAAAAATTCCAGGAAATATAGGTCAAACTATATATTTGTAAAATGCTATAAGAGCTCAAGTTCAACTTTTTTTAAATGGCATAGTGGATATTTTTATATTTGGGAAGTGTGGGGGCGGGATAAAGCAATCACCTGAATAATTGAATCTAAGAAGTGCTTGCTGGTGGAGATGATCCAGATAGATGAGCTCATCTTCACATGGGCCAAAAATATGTGACGATTTCCCTTCACCTTACCTTGCATGTAACCTCACATTCAGAAGATATGCCAGTGTCCATTACAAGGTGTAAGTACCTGTATCTCACTTCAATATACACATTTCTGCTAAGAATTGCAGTCTCTTGTTTATATGTGAATCAAGAAGAAGCCAAGAGTTTTGTTTGTTCTAGTCTCAGATTTGGTTTTGTTGTTGCTGTTGTTGTTTTTCAGATGTACTATAGACCAAATTTCTCCTCTATCTGGGGTCAAGTCTTATTTGCCACTTAAGAGACTATCGCATGCAGACTTAGTTTACGTACTTAGTATGTACATATAAGGTGTCCTAGGGTCTCATAAAAGTTATTGAGAAAAAACCCAGGTGGCCTGGCAGCCTTAGGGAACTAGTATGTGGTCCTTCGGGAAGGCTGCCTCTCCCTCTGGAATGACAAGGCTGAGTCACAGAGTTTCATGATAGCTACCTCAGTGTCAGGATAGAAGGCACTCTCAGGAAAGATGGGGCACTTTTCCAGGATAGCCAAGCCCTCATTCCTGTGTTCCATGCCCTCTTTTAACTCTGTGTGGACACCACTACCCAAGAGGTTGGTCATAGAAGATTTCTGACCTTATATCTCTCCAGCAAAAGAAGGACGATACCTGCTGCCAGGATAGCCCTTCCCAGGGATGTTTAGAGGACTCAGGCGAGTTGCAGAAGTTCTGGAAAGAGTTCTGGAAGGTGTAGAAGGTTCTGAGAGACATGGACTCCATCAACAGAGGGCCTCATCATTCTCCTCCTCCCCCACCCCCCACACTTTACGCCAATTTCTAGGCTTTGATTTAGAAGCCACAAACCAGGTTAAGAGACCAACCACAGGTAAAGATAAGCTCCAGCTCTGGGACACTTAAATTGACCTCAAGGGATTTTGACAAATGTTGATATACTCTGACAGTGAGACCTGCTCCTTGTTTATAGAAATCTTTATCCCTTCTAGGGCATTGTGGATAGAAGTGTTTGTGAACAGGGTAAGTGTTCAGGGTAGTAGATGCATTTCATAGATATTAGTGTTCACCCCTTGACATGCTCCTAAGAGTCACCATAGGTAAAACATCTCTCTCCCATGGACACAGATATAAATCAAAAAACACTTTTCCTAAAGTACCGATTTTTCTCATATCCAGATTCTGGTAAGATGGCCCCTGGCAGGGACCATGCGCTGAGGAGAGGTCCAGATTTGCCCTAGATTTCAGCTCTGGAGATGGCACTGCTCACCCAGACTCAGCGCACTTACCCAAAGGATATTCTGCTCTGGTTCCAATCCCTTTTATTGTTCTGGCCCACCATGAACTCGGTCTTAGGGAAAGCACATAGGCTGCCCCATAGTGGAGCTTCCAAGAGCAACTTGAAGCCATATTTGGCAAATGGAAACCCCTTTCAAGCACTATCACCATATGCCCCTTGGGAAGGTTCTGGAATGAGCTTATTATTGTCATCCACTCTGCCCGACCTGTGGCTTCACCTGACTCCTCAGCTTCCCTCATTTTGATACCCAGCCCAAGGGCCACACTCTGCCTCTATAATCAGTGGCAATCCAGGTTCCCCATTCTGACTCACTCTGCCTTGCCATTCCTGGGCCCTCCTCAGTCTTTGTTCGGGATTTTACATATCTTGATCTTATGGTCTAGCTCACCATAACTGATTTTTCAGGCAGAGTACATGTCTGCCAGCCCAGCCAAGGTGCATGCCCATCAGGAAGGCCTAACCCTGTCCTAGGCTCTTGTTCTGGCACAAAGCCTCCAGACTCTGTTGCACAATTAGGCACCACAGGGAACACATGACTGCCATCCACAAAGACAAAGATGGAAAATATGAGCCATCCATTTGGCAACAATGTTGGCATCTTCCTCCATTCATGCTGCCAAGCCCTGACCAGAAAGATCTTGGCCTGCTTACTGCCCAATGCGGTCAGTCCAGACTCAGGGTGGCTCAGGTCATGGTGGGTAGAGCCAGCTATAATGAGATTTATATGTGCAAGTAAAGACAGAGAAGGGGATCCAGACTCCTTATCATCTTGTGCCCATGAGACCCAAGCTAGAGGGAAATCTAGGAAACTTTCATGAAATTAAGCAGGAAAGGATTTTTATCATTGTTGTTTTTCAGAAATTAAGCAAAAATAAACATTATATTCTGATTTTCTTTTCAGTTTTGTTTTCATAGGAAAAAACAAATGTGTTTTCTGTCCATATAAAAAGTGTATACCATCTTTTTCCAGGAATAAGCAAAGCAGGAAAATAAGGGAAGAATATTAAATAAATGGAGATGAATATATGTTATAAAGTGGGGGAAACTGTGTCATTGTTGCCTACAGAGTATTAATTCTGTGGTCCAAATGATTCTGAAAGTACCTTAAAGAAGGCAGGAAGAAAATTAAGCCCTTGCATATACATTTATCTCATTTTATTCTTCCTCTAAATCTTTCATGTTAAGTATTATTTCCCCTCCTTTTAAACAAGGAAACTGAAGCAGCCTCAAAACGGTGATAGGATTATTTAAGGTCACAAAATTAATAAGTGATTGAGGGAAGAGCTGATCACCAGACATCCAAGCTCACAACTGTTAAAGATTGTCATTAATTTAGACAAGTGTCTTCTTCCTGCAGTGTATACCCAAAGAAGTCCAACAACATTCCAAGACGATGTCATCAGGGAGAACGTGGTCAAGTTACCACTGAAGGAGTCCTTCCAGGCCATTTCCCAAAACTGAGAGTTGAAAGGTGAGTTTTGTAATTGGTTCACTTTTAATAGATGATTTATTTTAAGCTGCCTGGCCTGATGATGCAACAGGCAGGGGAATGAGCTTGGTTTGAAGATAGATTGCTGATCTTCTGGGAAGTGTTTCCACTTTAATAAGCTTTGATTCTCCAAGGAAATTCCTAAAGATGGCCAGTCATGACCCACTGAGCTGTGGGTATCTGTAGATACACACATGGGTGTGTCCACACACATATGGGAATATATAATTTTGTAGTTATGACACTGAATGCGCTGACAGAAGAGAGGGGGCTGTAGAGAAGAAAACTTTTCCTCTTCCAACTTGGGGCCAGTGGTTGCGGGGGCATTCACAGATTAACTGAGAAGAGGAAAAAGACAAGGTTAATTTGTACATACAGCTAGAGTATTCAGTGATAGCTCACTAGCCAGAGATAAAAAGGTGTATACACCAAATGTAATGGGGATGGCATTAGGGAAGTATAGAAGCTTCTTTTGGGCTTCGATGCTAATGCAAATGGTAGTCTATTTCCATGGTAGCTGAATTTGCCGGAAACTTCCTTGGAGGAAGATTAATGACAACTGCATTTCCTTGGGGCTCTAGTCAGATAAAAATATTTCACATGAGGTTTCTTCGTGAGTCTTCTTTAGCTCAAATGTTTTTATTTTAAAATTATATTTATATCACCAAGTTGGTCCCCACATTTTGCCCATTTGAAACTATTCTAGAAGTTTCACCAAAAGCAAAAACAAGTAGGTTTATTGAGGTAGAAAGAGATTCAGGTTAGAGGCTGTAAAGTAAGATATCTGCAAAGAGGGAGAAAAATAAAGATTAAAAGTTGGAGCAGACTGAATCCAGGTTATGAGTCCAGAGGGCAGTCAGTCAAGAAAGCTAAAGATGTTTGGTTTGAAGCCACTTCAGTGAGGACAGCAGTGGAAATATTACAGTCATGGTTATTTTATAGGAGCAGAGCATGAAAGATACAGGTGTTCCATGAGTTTTCTGAGTGTCCCACACTTTTTTTGTTTTTGGTACTGGAGATTGAACCCAGGGGCATTCTATCTCTGAGGTACACCCCACCAAACCCTTTGCATTTTTTATTTTGAAACAAGGTCTTACTAAGTTGCTGAGGCTGGTTTTGAACCCGTGATCCTCTTGTCTCAGCCTTCTAAGTACTGGAATTACCGATGTGCACCACCACACCTGGCAATAAATCCTTGTAAGTTATATCAAATCATCAGCTTCAACTTGCAGGGCTTCAGGAAAAGTGAAGTTTTAGTTCTCAGTGATGCCATGTCAATAGTGTGGGAGAAAAATTTAAAATACTACTCACTGATGAAATCTTATCATCCATCTTGCACATCAACAATGAAGTGAAAAATAGTTCAAAGACAATGAACAGGACCAGAATCTGATAACTATGGTTTTCCATTAAAACATACAATTCCTCTCTACAAGCACCCCCATTTCTATCAAAGGCAATCAAAGGAAGATTGCTTTTCTTAACAAAATCTGGTCACATTAATTTGGTCTGATCATTTACATAAGTGCAGCAAGAAAGGTGATTGACCACATACACCTCTTAAAGTTTGTTTTGCTGGAACTTTTATAAAAATCTCAGATTGGACTTTAAGCTTTTCACAGCTAAGAAGCCAAGCTAAGAATTTGTCATCAGACGTCATCTTCAGCCTATAGATTTGAATGAATTCCCTTCTCTTGAGGCCCTCAAAATATTCTAAGTTTCCTGGGCTGCCAAGAAGTGACCTTCATTATTCATCAATAATGCCAGAAACCTGTAAGCCAGGTCACTAAACCAGTTTTTCCAAGAAGGCTTTGTAAGCACTGGCTCCATAAAGCTAATCTTAGTTCCTGTATGTCTGGTCATATCTGTTTCTGTGTTCATCATTCTCAAATATGACATTCCAGTCAAAACCCTGCTAATATAACTAATTTCCCTAGTTATGTCCTGTCACAGGGAGAACATATTCTTACATAACTTATGCAAAAATGATATTGTCATGAAAATAAGAATATTCAATATTGGTTTATGATTTCCAGAGTAATCGGGTAGAAAAAAATGAATGTTTCCTTTTTGGTTAATAAGGTATAATCTACTAAATTGTTGTGAATTATAGATATCTTAAGAGAAAAGAGACAGGAATTCCTTATATCCATAAAATGGAATATTAACATAAAAATATAAATATTCTTCAACAATTCATTCAGACCTATGTAATTAATTCCTGTTCTACTTTGGGGTTGGCAGTGTTATATATACATCAGTTTCTCCATTAGAACTCTGGAAATCTTCGTTCAATCCAGTGGTATGATCTCAAAGGTATTTATGCAATGTTATCAGAAGCCTAGATCCAGAGTATCCATCAGAGACTTTTCCAGGGGTCTCTTTTGTTAAAGAGGAAGCATTCTGGCCTGTTACTGATTGTAAGAGCTCTCAAGAAAGCATCAGACGAATAAAATGATGACTATCTGTGAGTGACAAAAGACTTTAAATGGCATGATGAGAGTTTGTTATAAAAAATAATGTAATTGGCAAGGAAATTTGGCAGTTTCTGTGACATACAACAGTTTAAGATAATGACTAGAATTATGACTGATAACATTATATCAGGACTTATACACAATAAGGGTACTGAGAAATTCCTAGCAACTTCAAATACTTCCTGAAGTACTTATATTAACAGCACTTAACCATGAAAATATAACATAGGGAAGGTCAACTATCTCTTTTTATTTGATGATGCTCCCCTTCTCCTGTGTTCTGACTTTCTAAAGTAACTTGCCGCCAATAGGGAGGCCCTGGGATCAGTAAGAATGATAGGTGGGCTTTGGGTTACTGTCAGAACTATATTTCTTTTTGTGCACACTCGATTATAAGGCAAGGACAGTTATTTTTAGTTCTTCAAAGAATTGAGTGGCAGCCTCAAAAAAATTAAGGGGCCAGCCTGCCTATCCAACTACATTGTTTTGGATTCATTGTTTTATATTACAGATATTTCCAACTCAAGTGGACACCAAAAGATTTCTATGTCTGGGGCTTCTGGATTTAGAGCTAGGTGCCTTTGGAATGTTTTTATAAATCATTCATCAGAGGTTTTTGTATTTATTCCTCTTCTCTGAGTATGTCGGTCCACTTTGGTCCAACTAACCTTCAGAAAGAAGACTTCTTTTTTTTTTTTTGTGGTACTGGGGATTGAACCCAAGGGCATTCTACCTCTGAGATATATCCCCAGTTCTATCTTGTTGTTTATTTTGAAACAGGGCCTCACTAAGTTGCAGAGGGCCTCATGTTGCTGAGGCTGGCCATGAACCTGTGATCCTCCTGTCTCAGCCTCCCAAGTACTGGGATTACAAGCATGTACCACCATGCCCGGCTAAAGAGAAGACTTTTGTAATAGCTCTTGCCAGGCCCTCACCTGGGCCATTTTCAGGAGAAAGGTGATGAAGGGGAGTTTATGATGGGTGTAGATTTTCATTTTTGCTCTAAATTTAATCTTTATTATTTAATTTTATAAAGGGAGTCTTTTAGGCTAGCCAGGATAGCTTTTTTTAATGTTCTTCTCTCAATTTGATCATTTCCTATCAGTAATAGACCATTTGTTTAGGGCAAGAGCTTGCTCAAAATACTCTCAGGTACAAAAGCTTTCTTTCCCAAATCTAAGTATCTTATGTCTTCCCATTGACAATTTAGGGTCTCTAATGGTATACCTGTTCCAAAATGTGACTCAAAACCCCTTCTTATGGGTTAACCATAAACACAAGAGGCATCCCCCCAAAGGTGCAGAAGGTGCAAACCCTCATGATCCAAGGTCATCCCCACAGATAGCAAAGTGGAAGAAAGCCAAGACTGTCACTGCCACAGAGAGTAAGAATGATGCTGTGAAAACTCCCATCTCCAGGCTCCCCCAAAGTGATACGCTCCCCCAAAAGTGATATGCTCATGACACAGGGCAGAGATACTGAGATGGGACTTCCCACCACAAGCAAGGCAGCAGGAAAGAGACCATAAGGGCAATTACTGGCTGAGCCCCTTTGTTTTAGACTTAGATGAATTTTCCAAGAGCTGGCAATAGTTGTCATGATGCCAGCTGCACTGGCGTGCCCAGGATACCCACATTTCTATCCAGCCAACTACAAATTCTTGAGCTCCCACCTGACAGCCGGCTGCTTCTGAGCACAGACCTGACAATCTGTGCCCCCAGCAAGTCGCAAGCCAGGGAGAGAGAGACAATGCTCTCACTGGATCCAAGCCAAGCTCTTGGGGCACAAAATGAGACAGACAGGGCACCATAGCTGTCCTTGGGTGAGAAGGGATCTATAACAAGAGTACTCAAATGAAGTCAAAATTCAGCCAGGACTAGTTCCTACAATGTTTTCTTCTATGAGTCTAAATCTTGGAAGATAAAGTCAAAGAGAATCTCCTATTGCCCTTTTGGCTGGACCCTGAGCTGAGAGCCAGGAGTCTGATTGGCAAGAGATTTCTTTGTTGCCTTGGTCAGAGATCCTGAGCTCTCTCAGCTGCAGTCTCTGGAGGAGCAGGGAGTCCCAACCATCACATCCTTGTCACCAAAGCCAGGGGAAGAAAATTTTTCCTCTTCCAACTTGAGTCCAGTGGTTGGGGTCCCAAGAATTAACTGACAATAGAGAGATGGACAGGTTTATTTACACATACACACAGGAGTTCTCAGTGATGAGTAACTCACTCAATACCCAGAGATAAAAAGTTTTATATACTAAACTTAACAAAGGGACGAGGGAGTTAGGGCATCAGTGGGAAGGTACTAAATGTTCTGTTGTTAATGGTGATGGGCATTCTGCCTCCCTGGCAGCTGAATTCCAGGTAACTCCTTGGGATGGGGGCTAATGGCAACTGTATTTTCTGGAAGCTTTGGCAGGTAAGTGTGATTTGATAAGATTTCTTTCTGTATCTTCTTTAGCAGACAAGTTTTTACTTTAAAATAATCTTAATACCTCCTCTGGGGGTCAGAGTAGACCCCCACAAGACCCAAAACACATATCATCACAAGAAGTTTTATAAAAAGGGAAACCTCCTGAGTCCTTCCTGTGGCTAGCTTTGAGACAGGCAGCATTTCTCTGACACACTTGAGAGCTTCGGGAAGGTTCAGTGAAGCTCCTGGTGACAGAGACATCACTGTCTAATGCAAATGCACGGCAGGGTTATCGGTAAAGTCTCTGCACAGGCTGACATCATCCCGGGACTCGTTCCAACCATGTGAGCCATGGCTTCTGTGCCCACAGTGCGGGCTGGTGTTTAGCTTTATTAAATTCCTCAGATCCAAAGCCTCTTACTTGTCTTCAGAAAATCATTGTGCAATATTTCCCGAGTTAAATAATATCAGGTTTCAGCTTGTTTTGCTTTCTTTCTTCCCTTTTCCTTTCTTCTTTGTTTTTTTCTGTTTTGTTTTTTGTTTTTTGCTTTTGCTTTTCATCTATCACACACATGAAAAAGTTGATTATTTATATTTTGGGATCACACCTTGCTCTTATAATCCCAAACACTGACTTTTGAGGAAGTTTTATTATCAGTGGAAATATCTTCTAAGTGCTTTATTCAAAGTGCTAATTTCAAGAGATAGTATTCCATAATATCTATTTCTTTATAGATAATATGAATTGATGCTGTTTGTCTATAAGGATTATATGCTTTTTACCTATCACAAACATGAAAAAGTTGATTTATATTTGGGTTTCATAACTTGCTCTTAAAATCTCAAACACTGACTTCTGAGGAAGTTTTATCAGTGGAAATATTTAGAAGAAAGGGTGAAATTCAAAGTGTTAATTTCAAGAGACAGTATTCCATAATATCAATTTCTTTATAGATAATTTGAATTGGTGCTGCTTGTCTACAGGGATAAGATGCTTCCTGACCATTACAAGCACCTCCACAACCTGAGGGAGTTCTGGCATTATTAACATGGTCTCAAACATCTAAAAAAAACAAAAACAAAAACTATGGCCTCAGATCCCTACTTCCAACAGTTCATTCACAATACAAAATGTGGAAAATATAGACTGCTGAGCCACTAGATGGTTTATTTTCTTTTCTTAGAAGATAGAAAACCCCATTTAAAAAAAAGAGAGAAAAGGATGAAAGTCCTTAAAAATGGGCACCATAGATTTGACGCTCACTAGCAAGCAGGCACACTTGAGGTCAAGAGCAACATAGAATAAGAACACCGCCAGGAGTTCAGAGGTGGAGAAACTTCTTCATTGCACAGATTGAGACGTTGCTAATTAGTGGTTCAAATGCTGGGTCCCCACAGTTTTTTCAAAATAATTGGGTAGCCCTGGGGACAGGGCTATCCTTGTGCATTGTAGATATCCAGCAGAATTCCCGACTACCCCCTAGGTGCCAGTAACACCTCCACTTCTGAGACATTGTCCCCAGGAGGCAAAAGTGTCCCCAGGTGAGAACCAGTGCCTTCTGGATAATGGAGAATGATGCTTTGACGGAGTCTTAGTAGAGCCTCAGAGAAGGGAGGGCACAGTTGGGAATGTTTTAAGATTTCAAAGCCTGGATTTTTCAATGTGCACCTTTTAGTGCAGGAATGAGAAGGGAGGTCTGGTTAGGGTTGGGTGAGGATTTAATATAATAGCTTAGGCCTGGTGGACACAGCAAAGTAAAGAATTTGAGGGGAGGAGCTCAAAAATGCTCAAACTAATGTAAAATTTTCCTTTGATGCTTTCTATTGAGGACTTTACGGGTCTTTGAAGAAGTTCCCAGAATGTACAATAAAGTTATTTGTAAAATTTTCTGGGACAGTGAAGTTATACTGATGAAGAACATGAAATAGAAAAGTCATGTTAATATACATTGTGTAAATATAAATTATTTGGGATTTCAGTAAATTCCTTGCTTTTTTTTGTGCCACCACCTCTTTTGCTTCTTATTTCCACTTAGAGGCAGTGAAGAGTGGGAGCTCTGGAGTTCTGTCACAAGACTTCATCTGGGCTCCACCACACTACCAGCTGCATGACCTGGCCAAGTGAGACACTTTCTCCAACCCTAGTTTCTTCAACAATATATGTGTCTTCCTTATCAGGTCTGGTGGAGTTTTAATGAAACAGTATATGTCTACTGCCCTCAATATAATATGCACTCCATGAGTATAAATTATCTGTGCAAAACTAAAAAAAAAAAAGCCATAGCAATGGTGCACCTGTGTGTGGACCATCACACCTTCATTCTCCTTCCTATAAACTGTAAGAAAAGACTGAGTTTAAAAGGGAGCTAGAATGCTCTCTCTGTAGCCTAGACATCTTGTGGAGGGAGAGGTGGCTCACTTTTATAAATTCTTGCATCCATGTTCATAACTGAGTATACTCTTGGATAACCACTTAAATGTGTGGTGGAACTTGGGCTGGAGCTTAGAAATGCTTCTGCTTATGAGAGTAGAGGAACCATAAGAACACCCTGGCACTAGCTTGAAAAGGGTTGAAAAGGTTTCTGAAGCTCATCCACTAGAATGCTCATCCAATCAACTTTCCATGGGTTGTTTTAAAGACAATACCTTGTTTTAATCATCATGACCTTGACTACATTACACTGTGGGGTTCTGCTTACTCTTTCCTAGTTCTGATAATAGATTGTATTCTTCTAGTGAGAGATTCATTCATACTGTGCAAGGCACTAATGTAGGCACTTCATATAAATTTTCTCAATTAATCCTCACTCGGTAAGGTTAATTCTGTGATTGGAAATCTAATACACAGAGAGTCAAAATAAACTGCTGAGGAGACTCAGCCTATACATGCTTGGAGGCAGGATTTAAGGTTTAAACCTATGTCTACTGGGCTCCAAAGTTGGTGATTCCTTTACAATCGTATGCTATCATCTACTTGTCTAGTTTTCTTAAAGTAACAAACCAAAAGATCCAAAGATAACACATCACATCTAGTTATGGTTGTACAGGGTCTGGGTCCATATGCAGTATCTGAACAGATGAACTGTCATTATTGTTATTATTTTTGGTGCTGGGAATTGGACCCAGAGACATTCTGCCTCTGGGTCACACCCCTAGACCTTTTATAAAATTTATATTTATTAATTTGTGGTACTGAGGATTGAACCCAGGGGTATTCTACCTTTGAGCTACATCTTCACCCATTTTATTTTATTTTATTTTATTTTATTTTATTTTATTTTATTTTATTTTATTTTATTTTGAAACAGGATTTCATTAAGTTGCTAAGGCTGGAGTCAAACCTGTGATCCTCCTGGCTTAGCCTCCCAAGTTGTGGGATAACAGGCGTGTGCCACCCCACCCAGCTTGAACTATTTTTAAAATTATTATTATTTTTTTTTTTTTGCAGTACCGGGGATTGAACGCAGGGGCGTTCTACCTCCGCACTACGCCCCCGGCCCTATTTTTTATACTTTATTTTGAAACTGGCTCTCATGAAGTTGTGGAGGGCCTCGCTAAGGAGAGAGAGAGACAGGGAGAGAGAGAGCGAGAGAACTGAGGCTGGCCTCAAACCCGGATCCTCCGGTCTCCACCTCCCAAAGTACTGGGATTACAAGCGTGCGCCACCATGCCCGGCTAAATTATTATTATTAATTAAATAATTAGGAATGTTGGCAAGCAATAGACAATCTTTCTAAGGGATAGATCTAATCTGATTATAGGATAACTGAAATAATCTGACAACCTCAGGGAACCACATTGCCAGTCCAGTTGTTTGCCTAACCCTAATGAATAAATAAAGTAGATTCAATTCATGATTGACATTTCACTGCTATTGATGGGCTTGGGAGGAAAAACAAAAACAAAAACAACCCAGCATATACCATTCTGTTCCCCAATGCAATATGATGTCTGTGTCAGTTTGGTAAAGAAATGTTTAAACAGCAAAGGTTATTAGCAAAATGGTAAAGGGCCAGGGGAACTTTGGTGTGTGACATTGGAATTAAACTCCTTCTCATGAAGTGTCTTGAAGAGTAGGTTTTCTGGAATATCTCCTTTTTTATGGTAACAGTAATGTTATTGTGTTCAGGGTAGGTGATTCATGAATGGACAACTAAATGAAATATGATTTGTAGACCTTCATAAGTTTTTTATATTTTAACATGAATCAGAATTCTTTCTTCTGTCAAGGCTTTGTCTGATGCTAGCTGTATGATTTTGAGCAAATCAATGATCTCTCTGGGCCTCAATTTCCTCCTCTGTAAGAGACGGGTTGAATATATGATCCTAAAGGTTCCTTCCTTCCCTTGAGATAAACTGATTCAGAGATGTTATTAATTGACTAGTGCCCTCTATGGGCAACTTCCTCTGCAGTGTGAGAAACCGTAAAGGCGATGTTAACAAGATTCTCTTGTTATATTTAACACTGTGACTTAGTGGCCAACATAATATTTTGTTATTTAATCAACCATGGTTGTGAAGCAATTAAAATTTTAGATTTTGTAGGGCATGGTAGCATACACTTATAATCCTAGTAGTTGGGAGGCTGAGACAGGAGGATAGCAGGTTTGGCACCAGCCTCAGCAACATAGAAAGACTCAGCAACGCAGCAAGACCCTGTTTGAAACAAAAAATAAAAAGGGCCGGGGGTGTAACTCAGAGGTAGAGCACCTCTGGGTTCAATCCCCAGTACCGCACACACAAAATTTTAGATTTTATCTAGACCTCATTTTACAGATAAAGAATATGAGGACCATCTTGGTTGTGGACCTTTCTGATTCCTTTAGGGTAAGGCTGGGGCTGGAATACAATTCTCTTGATATTCAGGTCAGTAGCATCCAAGAGTGACCTTTCTGGTCTTTCATAGTTATCAGCACAATGCCCATCCCTCCCCTTCTCAGATAGCCTTGGATCTCAGCATTTTCTAAATTTTCTATATACTTCCTACCCTTAACAGTTGATGAACTGTGGATTTTCCCATTAGAGTTGGAAGTGGTTGCTTCAGTGTTGCCTGATAGTGATGTGAGCACCTCATTGTAAGGGTTCCTTTCTCTCAACCTCTCCTGTTACTGATGGGGAGGTCCTTCACTGACATTGCCGGTAGAAAGTGTATGCATGCTTGATGTCTGATTAATTCACTTTCAGTTCAAGGACTGCTAAAAGTTTTAATCCTTCATGCTAAGACCTACTCAGAAGTAGGGACACACTATTCATTTGTAAGGCAGAGGACACAGAAGAATGTCCTGGATAACTTTCAGTATAAATCTGGGTCTGTTTAAACCTACTTTTGATTTTTTAAAAATTAGTTCATGTTTTAATTTTTATTATTACAAAGGTAGCATATGTGTGCTTCATCGAAAGTTATAAACTCAGCTAGGGAAAAATTTAAAAATGATATCACCATATCCCTACCACCCATAGACTACCGCTGTTAACACCTGTGTGTATATCCTTAAAGCTTTTCCTATGCATACATAAATATACATGTACATATTTTTAACAAAGTGAGATCATGTTGTACATGCTGTTTGTAACCTGCTTTTTTTAGTTAATGATCTCTATCTTTCCTTGCCAATAGATTTTCATCTTATCTAAAACATAGTCTAGATTCAAATTTCTCCTGCTTGTCCCCAAAATGTCCTTTACAGTTGGTTTATCCAAACCAAACTCAAATGTAGGACCCTGCATTGCATCTAGTTATTATGCCCATAAAGCTGTTTAACCTAGCCTGGTCTCCTCTCTCCCTTTATTATTATTTTTATAAAGTTTTTTTTAAAGAAAAGGCAAGGTTGAGGTTTAATGTGGATTTTTTGTTTGTTTTGGGTTTTTTCTTTCATATTTTATTCTTTACATAAACCAGATTTTTAAAACATTGCCCAACTTTCTGCTTTATCTGCACCTATAAAAGATACTGTCTTAATGCCATAACAGATGGTCAGCTGCTTAAATGTAAAGCTTTTAGTCTAAAATGAAATCTGTAAACCTGCTCAAAAGCCTGGAGAACATCTCTATTTTTCTTTATATTTCCCCTCCACCTGTCCCTCCAACCCCTGAACAAAGGAAAATCAGTAGACACTTATGTCAGGCCCTATGAAATGCAACAGTGGTCCCTGTCCTCAGGAAGCTTGTAGTCTAGTGGAGAAGTTGGACCTGAAGTTAATTGTTAACATGAAATGTTTAATAAAATGACAGAGACATAAGAGGTAGCTCAGGAAAGAAAGGACCTGGTCCAGCATAGGAGGGATGCCTTCTCTAGAGGAATGACATTTAAAGTTAGTTATGGAGAAGGGGAGGGGGATGACTGTTCCATGAAATGGAACAGCATTTGCCAAGGTGCTGAGGTTTAGGAACCATTTCTAGTATGGTGGGGATGAAGTGAACCAGGGGAAAAATGAAATGAGTCAAAGCTAGGAATGAAGGCACAGGCCAGCTCATTCAGAACTATGGGCCATGTGAACAATTTTGGATGTGATCACATGGGCAAGGAAGAGCAACGGAGAGCTTTAAGTGGAAGAGAAACATGATTGAACTTGGGTTTTGCTCAGATCACGCAGACTATTGCATCAAGAGTCCATGGAAGGGACAGGAGTGGAGACAAGGGACCGGTGAGAATGTCACTGGTTGTCCAGCTGAGCTTTGATAGCTTGGCCTTCATTCATGGTTGGAATGAATTGAAGAAAAGGGGTTTTAGAGCTATTTAGCTATTTAGGAAGTAGAACCATAAAGACTTGGGAACTGACTAAATGGGAAGAGGTGAGAGAAGATGCGCTAAAGATGATGTATCTATTAGGACCATTTCTGTACAAGTGATTGCAACCCAGTTCAAGCTGACTTATGCCTAAGTGAAAATGTATCCAGGCAAGTGCTGGAAAAGTTCCAGGGTAGATCAGATACTTCAGATATGGCTGGGCCAGGAGTTCAGGCCAGGGAAAAAGATGGATACTGATACAGGAAAGTGTATAGACCTCATGGCCAGAAACCGAAGTCATTCCCACATCTGCTCTTCCTGTGAAGTAGGAAGTTGCATTATCTCAAAGTGAACAAAGAATCTGAGGTTTAAAGAGAGTAGAGAGACTTGAAGCAAGGTGCAAAAACAACAACCACAAACAAACAAAAAAGAAAGAACTCAGGTAGGACAGAATCTCTCAGCAGTGCCTGCAGACCAGAGGAAGCTGAGTTGGTCTATCTGACAAGTTAGTGATTTCCTCCACAGAAGAAGTCTGCAACAACAGCCCACGTGCTGAACGTAAGAGGGATAGCTAGCTGATCCTCCAGATGTAATAGAAAAGCACAGGAAAAAGGATTTGATGATGAATAAACCTCTACCATAACCATAACATTACACACAGGGTCCAAAAATTCAATTGCATAAAATGGAGAATGTTGTTATGGGGAGCCTGGTGAAATGACACAGGAACTGGTGGAAGACAGGAGCCAACCACCAAATACTGTATACTGAATTTGCATGATCACAGGCTGTTCTCATGAGTTTTTGCTGAGTTTCCAAGAAAATGAGAAAAAGGAAGAACCATGTATGGACTCTTTGTTGGGTGGAGAGGGAGGGAAGGGGGGGGTGAAAACAAGATGAAGAACGTTGACATTAGAAGGTTCCAAAGAGATGAGAGAACAGATGTGGAAAATTTAGAGGGATGGCCTTCAGTGCCATAGTCAGACTTGGGAGGAGAAGGAGACCTTGGGTCATGGAAACACACTAATGGAGGTGTTGTAAGGCCCAGGCTGTAGTCCAAGCACCACCACTTCCTAATCATGAGACCTTGCTGCTGTTTCCTATTCTTCCTTTCAAAATTGAGAAGAACACTGGTATCTTTCCTGCTCACCTTACTGAGATGCTGTCAGTAATTACCTGAAGGGCTTGCTCTAGAAGTGTGAGCTACATTGGACCACAGACACTAAGGACTCCATTTTCCATTGTGACAGAGGGGTGTGTGGAAAGGGAGGTGGTGAGCCCGTGGATGACCTACCATTGATTCCAGCCTATCTCACATGTGCCTCGCGTTCGGGTTAGGGGAGGAAGAACAGGCTTTGCCCACTCTGCCTTTAGCTGTTGCTATTTACAAGCAAGCTGTTCCTCAGCAGTCCTGTAGTTCTATTTTAATTTTTTAATTGTTTTTATTCTGTAACAATCAAACTGTCCTGGCTCATCAAACATGTCCTACACATTAAAACATTAGATCACGGACCGATGCTTTGGAGTGATTCTCTGAAGGAGGTTACTCTGTCTCTCTCCAGTAAATGTTCTGTATTTTAACCCTTTATCACTATCCTTTTCTTTTTATTCTCCTTTTCCTATTAATTCCCCACTCTGAAAAGGAAACAAACAAAAAAAGAACCAAAACCTTTCTCTTTCTGTGGTTGTCCCTCTTTCAGTAAATGGCACCATTTACATTCTTGATGCCCTTCTCACATAGTCAATCCATCGGCAGATCAGTTGGCTCTACTTTCAGGAGAAATCCACTCTGCGCCATCTTTACAGCCATCACTGTGGATCAGCAGACATCATCTCTCGCATGCACAACCGTGATGACCTCTTACCTGGCTTCTACTTCTACATTCACCTACCTACAGTTCATTCACCCCAAAGTCCATTCTTTAAAGTCATATTTATAAAACATATGACAGATGCCACTGAACATGAAGTCTGCCCCTTCCCTCACCACTTCAGCTGAGCCACCTTCACCCTCCTTTGGGTCCTGGAACTTGCCCAGCTGGTTTTCCAATTAGGCCCTTTGCCTCAACTGTCCTTTTGCCTTGGAATGCTGTTATCCCTGAGCTGGTTCTTTCTCCTTATTCAAATCTCAGATCTAATGCCACCTCCCTAGGGAGTCCTTCCCTGAATACCCCCAACCCCCACATACCCCAATTGAAAGTAGGCTTGATGATTCCATCTGTCTCATAGAAATGTACTCATTCCTTATACTGTCCTTTCTAGTCTACATCTCTTTTCCTTTTCTACCCCTAAAATGGTTCTCGTTAACCCATTTCTTAAGTTAGCCTGTGGTATATATAGACCTCACTTAGAATTCCCTAAGCACCACTTGTGGGGCTAAATTCATGGAGCAAATACTGGATTTAGATTCAAGCATATTCCTCCCTTCCTCCTTCTCTCCCTCTCTCATACCCTTCTTCTCCACCTCCCTCCTTCTCCACCTCCCTCCTTTTACATAATTAATTCATAGGCTCCCATGTTACATCAGTCATATTTCTAAACATAAAGGCAGCTGTGTTCTACAAAAAGGGAGTACTAGATTTAAAGTCCAAAGACTCAGGAGACTCAAGTAAATTCTATTTTCCTCCAGTTTATTTGGTTCTGTGCCTCAGTTTTCTTATATCTGAAGAGTCAATAAAAATGATTTCACAGGTTATTATTGCATGAAACAGCAGGTGTATAAATTATCTGTAGCCACAATACTGTGTAACAAACCTCCCCCAAACTTAGTGGTTTTAAGCAGCCATTTAGTATTTTGCATTCCTCTGTAGGTCAATGGGGACATTTTGCTGATCTGCATGGGGTTTCCTTGTGTATCTACAATCAGGTGACCACTCAACTGGGGCTAGCTGTCTTAGGATAGCCTTGATCTAAGCTGATTCATCTCTATTCCATATGATCTCTTGCCTCCCAGCAAGCTAGTCTAGGCTTCTGTTTCTGCTGGTGTCAGGGTTCCAAGAGAGAAATCAGGTTCTCATAGGCGCACTTTGAGTTTCTGCTTGCATCAAGGTTGCTACTGTCCCATGGTCCATACAAGTCACATGACCAAGCTCACTGCCAAAGGGCATGAAGATGGGGAAATATGCAAAACCCATGGCTAGTGACACAATTCATCCAACACAATGGGATTTAATAGTGATGTGGGGTTTCCTTCCCTGGGGTCTTCCTTGATTGTCCCCAGCAGACTAGCCCACTCTTTGGGATATGCTTCCAACAGAGAAGTCATTTATAAATATTTATTGTATATTTAATGTAAGTATTATATATAAGTATATATACATTTATTGGTGTATTGTAACTATACATCATAGTGAGGCTCAGAGTGATACAAACATTCATGCACACATCACTTGGTGTATTTCTATGTATTCTTAACTCCAGGTGTTGGGGTGCTACAGATATAGCAGTGAATGTTTAAAAAAAGATGATTATATGTTAGTGATGGAGACAGCGTAAATAATAAGTAAACACATAAAAATATTCACAGTTCTACATACTGATATGTACTCCAAAAGTACAGCTTTAAAGCTCTTTGTGAGCACATCAAGTCTTTTCCACTATACCAGGATTTTCTTGAGGGCAGAAACCAAGTTTTTCCATCTTTGCATCTTCAGTTTCTAGCAGAATCTGGTTCTGTAAATAAATACAAGTGGTCAGAGGGCTATGCAGGGTACATGCGATGAGAGGTGAGGAGACAAGCACTTGGCTGTGGCAGTGGCTATTCATCAAGTGCTCACTCCCAGTACCCTTTCTCCCTCGCACTCCCCTTCCTAGATAAGCGACTGAGGGTCCCCTCCTGACACATGTCTATCACTCATTGGTGATTCTGACCAATGGTGCTGCCAGCATTGCTGAGCCTGGCTTCTCTCCTAACCAGAAGAAGCTTTTGCTGCCCCTCCCCAGGCACTTCTATGTCACATCACAGCTGATTGTGATGGAAAAGTCAGAGAGGACAAGGGACATGTGGAGTTGGGTGTGTGCTTGGCTGCCATTTGGGATTGTAAGGGTAGAATAATTTAATCATTTTAAGTAGAAAGGCTCTACATTATCCCACCTCTCTCAATATGAATGACAGACTATAATGAGTTTTGCCATCGATCATTAGTTTATCCATCACTTGACTTCGTTCTTGAACTCCTATTAAATGTTACTTAAGGCCTCCTTCCATAGACTAATACGCCAACTTGAAGATATTCATTGGTTTAAAAAGTACTGATTACAGGCATGGTGGCACATGCCTGTAATACTAGTTCTTGGGAGGCTGAGACAGGAAGATCACAGGTTCAAGACCAGCCTCAGCAATTTAGTGAGACTCTCAGCAACGTAGAGAGACCCATTTTGAAACAAAATTTTTTTAAAAAGGGGGGATGGGTTATAGCTCAGAGGTAGAATGCCTCTGGGTTCAATCCCCAGTGCCACCAAAAAAAAAGTACTGATGCGCCATTACACTTTGTATGCATGTATCAAATTATCACACTGTACTCCATAAATATGTCCAATTAAAATATTATTTTTTCATTTTTAATGAGTAGCAATGTGGCTCTCCATCTTCTAGGCATTTATGAAGCTGTTAAATATCTCTTCAAGAATTTTTTTAGTAAAATTTAGCCAAAGTTTGTTGTTTCTACCTAAGAAACCCAACTAATACAAATACCATGTTGTGAAGAGCTTTCCCTCTATGGGGAGCTTTGTGTTCTTCCTTTTTCTTTCACTGAAACAACTCACGTTTCTGAGCTCCTGTCCAGCCAACCTTTTGTAGGGTTGACATAGCTGTACTTCTTCTGTGGTTAGCGGGCTTTTAACTAATCTATTCCTGCTTCTTCCTTCCATTTGATAATAAAAATGCAGTTTTCTTATATAAGTCACCTTAGAGTTGGTTGATTTGTTGATTCACTTCATATAAACCATCTAGGGTCAGAAATTGTCTAAGCCCTACCACCGAGGGCAAGGTGCACCTCCTACGATGTGGTGCACTCTGAAAATATCAGCAGGCTGTCCCTGGACCCAGCATCTCAGAGATGTGGACATTAACTGTGACACTCTAATTTTATTCCTGCTCTACAGAGGGCTCTCTGAGTAAGCAACACTGCTGTCTTTTTTGGGCTTAGTCACATTAGTACCAACTCTTGGTTTGCTAATGCATTTTATACAGTGTCTGAATTTACAATAGTGTTCCATTTCTTTAAGTCTATGGCACTGAATTTGCATAACCACTGGTTAGGTGAAATTGTCTTATCTGAGCAAAGGGTTGCACAGGCTCAGAAGGATGGTGAATTGAAATTGATTTCGTTGGTTGCTGTGATATCTCACAATTCAAGAAAATAATAATAATAAAAATTGTAACCAGAGATAGAAATTATTAATCCTTGGTCCCCTATTTCCAGTTCAAAGCAAAGAAGAGAGAAAGAGGAAAAGGCAATCAGAGACCATGGTACCAGTTTTGCCCTCACTTCTATTTCCCATAAAAGAAGCACAGAATTACCTTTGTTAGAAAAGAGTCATGTTCTAAGCATGATGCCAGCTGCTTCACAAATACATCCATGTATTTCTTGCAACAGCCTCCCACCATAGCTGCTAGGATGATCGTTCCATTCCATAGATAAGCAAACATGTTTCACACTGATAGTCGGCCAAGTCAGTATCCTATATTATGCCAAAGGATGCTCTTTCTGCTGCACAGGGAAAAGGGGAACATGTTTTCAGCATCACCCAAGAGACCCCAGAAGTAACAGTATTCCTTTTGCTCAGTGGATCTAGAGATTAAATAGGAGAGGAAAGTCAAGTTGCTCCTCAGAGAAATCAACAGTGCCGGTTGCACCATCACCTCTCAGGACGCTTCCTCTGCCTTCAGCTCATCCCTGGCAATACAGGCAGCACAGCCATTCTCTGGATCTTGCCTGTTTGACATCTAGGCTTTGATTTGTTTTGCTCATTTTGAGTGCGAGGCATTTTTTGTCTTTCTACTCTTCCTTTCTCTGGCTGCCTATTTTACAGTTTATGTTTGAAGAAATATTTGAAGCATATTCTATAGCCATTGATAGCTATGGCCCTTATTCACTCTTAGGGGAAAAAGAGCACAAATGAGTGATCTTGGACAAGTCACCTAACCTCTTGAACCCTTGTTGATTTAATCTCTAGTATAGAGACATAGTGCTGTGTGTGGCTGACAGTAGGGGAAGATTCAGACCCCTTCTTGAGCTTCTATTCCATACCAAGAACTGAGTCAAAACAAAAACCCTATCTTATAATGTGATATGAGCAATTAATTATTAATTAATTAATTAAACAATATTATGATGTGAGCAATTAATTACTGTTCTAAACACCTGCCTTAAAGAGACCCTTCTTATCTTGGGAATTCTTCCAAACGGCATTGATGATTGGTTAAGAGCCCCAGTTGGGCAAGAGAGTAGGGATCAGACATCACTGCCCTCAAGCTCACTCTGTGCACGTCACTGGCCACATTCACTTGAGTGCTCTATTTAAAATTTGGTTTCTCAGGTCTTTTTATTTCCAAGTTATAGGAAGAAAATTTTGCTTATAGCACCCTTGATACCAAGTCACCAAGTATACTTTGACCTAGAAAGGTAGGGCAGAGTAATTTGGTAAGTGAAGTTTGAACCACCGCCATTCATTTAATCGAATCCCTCCATTTTTGAGGTTCCCAAAACAGCATGGGGTATTCTCTAGGAAATACCCGGGATAGAGATATTTGAACTTACCATTAAATAAGTGAGCAAGAAGTTATATTTGGCCTCTCTCCTGCTAGAGCACGGTAATAGCCTTCCCACCGGGAGTACTTACTTGGATCATAGATTTGCGGCTGTGAATCTAAGAGGGGTCTCTGTTTGGTAAAGGAGGGAGCTGTATCTGTGAGAATGCTGTAAGTAACCACCATAGTGTGAGCTCCAGATTTTATAATCCTTCTTTCCATGGAAAAGACAAGATGGAGCCAAGCACTCAATAAATACTTCTCTCGGTAGCAAGGGGAATAACCTACTGTTATGGTTGAAACTCTTTTTTATTAGACTTTCTTTCCCTTGGCAACAGGGTTGAGCTCTAGGACTTGCATGGAGATGCTAACCAGAATTTTTAAGCCTCCAACAATGCCAGGTTTTCTAGTGAGAAACCATTAATCTCTTTCTAAGAAAGATCACAGTAGTAGTAGTAGTAGTAGTAGTAGTAGTAGTAGTCGTGATATTAATAATAACCACAGCAATGAAAATAATACTTAACATTAACTAGGCATTTACTATGTTCCAGGACTCTTTAAATATCTTCTGCATGTTGGCTCATAACATTGCATGATAATCATGTGAGTTACATGTGATTTTTGTCCTCATTAGCAAATGAGAAAACTGAGACACAGAGAGAAAGAATCTTCCCCAAGGTCATGCAATTGGTGGAGTTGGGATCTGAACCCAGCAAGTCTGGTTCTGAAGTCCACACGTCTTAACTACCACTCCAGAGGTCACTGGTCCCCACCTGCTCTGGAATCTCCCCAGATCCGTCTCTGCTCTGTAACTCTCTGATCTGAGACTTTCTGAGGATGATTCCTGCTAAGCTCACTGAAGTCACTCCTAGTGGTTCCTTTCCTTGGACACAGCCCCATTCCAGGGACCACTCTCAGCAAGTACTTTACTGGGGAAGTTTCTGCGATTGGATGTGACTTCTGTCATCACCTCTCGTCATGGCTGCTGCCAGTGAGTGATGGCGTCAACTGTCCTCTTCTGCCAACATCAATTTTAGAGCACTCTTAGTTTGTGCTGCTCCTATAACAATATCCACATGTCTCAGTCCTCCCCAGTACCACCTCCAAAGTGTGAGTAATGAAGCTACAAGGCCATAGTGCAGTCTCTTAAAGATGTCCTCAAGTTGGTGGTGGTGGTGCACGCCTGTAATCTCAGTATTTGGGAGGCTGAGACAGGAGGATCACAGTTTGAGGCCAGTCTCAGCAACTTAGTGAGACCCTGTTTCAAACCAAAAGGGGGGGGACTGAGGGTGTAGCTTAGAGGTAGAATTTCCCTGGGTTCAATCCCTAGCACCAATAAACAAGCAAACAAACAAACAAACAATAAACAAACAAATAAGTAAGTAAATAAATAAATAAAATGTCATCCAGGAAACAAGCCTACAGACCCTCTTATCTCCCCTTGCTCTTTCAGGCATGGGCACGGGCCACTTGGCTCATAAGATCCAATAATAATGGATATATGTATATTAGTAATTATGCATTATATATGCTAATATCATGTATATGTATTAAAGCATTATTAAGCTGGGCATGGTGATGCATGTCTATAATCTCAGTACTTGGGAGGCTAAGACAGGAAGATTGCCAGTTCAAGGCTAGCCATGGTAACTTAGCAAGACCATCAGCAACAAGGCAAAACCCTATTTCAAAATAAAAAGTAAAAAGGGCTGGGGGTGTAGTTTGGAGGTAGAATACCCCTGGGTTCAATCCCCAGCACCACACACACAAAAAAGCGTGTGTGTGTGTGTGTGTGTGTGTGGTGTATTACTTTCAAATTTACAAAGTTAGTTAAAATTCATTAGCTCATCTAATCCTCAAACTAACCCTGCAAGTGAGACTAGTATGATCCTCAGCTTAGAGATGAGAAAATTGAGGCTCATAAAGCTTAAATGGATTTCTTAAAATATTATGCCAATGTCAGAATCAGAAGAAAACCGAATCTTCGATGCTAATTTCACCACAACATTACCAAGACTATTCTCAGTCTTTTCACTTTTTTACTTCATAGGCAAAACAGAATTTCCTTGTTTTAATTTATGCTACTTTGATTATCCTTAGGGCTCTTTTATAGTTATTTCTTATGTTAAGAAAAAACTACACAGTTCTTTCTTATGTATAATTCTGTAAGAAGGAACTACATAGTTCTTTCTTATTTTCTAACTTATGGTTCCCAACCAGAGAGCCATTGTCTACCTGTGATTTGTATTACTGAAGGAGAGTCTGGAACCTGAGGCTGTCCTTGTGACTACTTCCACTCAGAGAATTCCTTATTTTAAAAAAGTTTGCTTCAATGAACATGGGGTTTTGTGGAGAAAATTTTGCAAGCTTCATTTTCTTTTAAGGTGTGCAGGTCATAAGAAAATGTGGAAGTATGTGACCTATGTGAGTGCAATTTCCTAAGAAACTTGAATGTTTATATGGGGAGTAAGAGACCAGATTTTCTGTTCTTTTCCATCTCTGTGAAATACCCATTTCTAGCCAGTCATGGTGGCACATGCCTGTAATCCCAGTACTTGGGAGGCTGAGACAGGAGGATCAAAATTTCTAGGCCAGCCTTGGCAACATAGTGAGACCCTGTTTCAAAATTAAAAAATAGAAAGAGCTAATGGTATAGCTTAGTGGTAGGGTACCCCTGGGTTCAATCCCCAATACAACAAAAAAAGAAAAATAAAGAAATTCCCATTTCTATACTATTTATGGTCTACCAAAGTCACTTAAAATCATAAAGTATTGCTTTTGAAATGGACCCCAGAAACCTTCTAATCCAACCTCCTTGTTTTTACAGATGTGGAAACTGAGGCCCAGGGAGCTTACATGATCTACTCCATAGGGCAAAGCCAGGGTTAACGGGGTTGTCTCAATGCACTGCACTCTGTCCCCCCACCTTGCTTAATATAGTTCATTCAGGCAGTTCAACCTATAGTCATTTTATTGAAATCCAAACCTCGAGTCAAGACACATGCTCAAAGTGGAGAAGTATTCCCAATGAATCCATAAGCACACACAACTCTACGACAATGGAATTTACTCGTGTGGAGTTGCAGAAAATGCCAGAAGGTGAATTCAGATTTTGACCATTAGATTGATCAAAGATCTAAAAGAAGATATAAGGAATGAAATCAAAGAAAGTGCACAAAGGGTGAATAAAGACATTGAAACATGGAAAAAGAACCAAACAGAAATCCTGAATGAAATAAATACATCTTGGATTGAGAAGATTCTTCACAGTAAATATTTATGAGCAAACACTCTTCTCACTCTCTATTTTTCATCTTTTTACTATACTTTTCTCCTCTCTCTCTCTCTCTCTCTCTTCTTTCTTCCTGCCTCTCTTCCCCATTGCTCTGGAACCTCTCCAGCCAGAAATAATACTTGCTGTACAGGCACCTCATCGGGGCCCTCAAAGGACACGGCTGGCTGGCGCGAGTGCCTCTTCTGCATCGAAGGATCATTCTGCAACCTCTTACTGAGTTGCGGTTCCAGTCTCAGAATTCTGGCAGGAACAGGGAAAGTGAAGAGAGTTAGAGCAGAACAGGACAAGGACATGCTCGCTGAATCAAGAAGGCCAGGTCTGCTGCCCCTCTGACCAGGACATAAATCGAGATGGATTCAGAGTCCTCTTCCCCATCCCCACTGCCCTTCCACACATTCTAGTCACCTTTGAAAAGAAAGACAATGCTGACTGCAATTACGCAGACAGAAAAGAGGACCGCTGGGGCTTCAGTGCATGGAACTGTATGAATTACAGTCTCTGGTTCATGCACTCTTTTATATTGGTCCTTGCATAGTCTCCTTTTATTTAATTAGTTCTTTAATCAATTGTTTTAAACAAGATAGTAAGTATTCAGAACTGTCCACTCAAAACAAAACCTCAGCACCTGATGCCAGTCTACATGTAGATATCTTCCCACCTGTACAAACTATTCTCCTTTAAAAATCTTTCCATGTGGTTTTACTGAATCTATGTATTCATAAAAATAAAGTCAGCTCTCCATATCTGCAGACTCTGCATAAGTAGTTTCAACAAACCATGGGTTGAAATATTTTTAAAGTTTCATTTATAAAATATATAAGAGAATGTGTATAGGTTATATGCAAATACTATGCCATTTTTATGTAAGGGACTTGAGTATTTTATATAAGGAATTTTCATATCTGTAGGGGAAAGGTCCAGGAACCAACCCCCTACAGATACTGAGGGACAACTATTTTAGCTATTTTTAATATTATAAAAATGGTATATATGATATTTCAAATTTTCTTCAAAATAACAAGGGAAGGGACATGTTGGTAAGATATATAGATGATGCAAGATTGTCTAAGATGGAAGCTGGGGGAAGGATGCAAGGAGGAAATTACAGTGTCCTATTTTGTACAGTACTTGGGAGGCTGAAACAAGAGGATCATGGGTTCGAGGCCAGCTTCAGCAACTTAGTGAAGCCCTCAGCAAAAGGGATGGGGATGTAGCTCCAAGGTAGAATGCCCCTGGATTCAATTGTTCAATCCCTAGTAGTGAAAAAAAAATTGTTAAAGGGTATTGTTGTATGTAAATGTGGGAACTTTTTTTATTAAATATTTTATTGCTAAATTCATGCATGTTGTGTTTTGATTTCTGTATAATATTCCCGATTGCAAGTAGATGAACATTTATTTGAAATATTTTAATACAAGGATCAAAGGAAAAAGGAGATTTTTGATTAGCCTAAAAAATCCAATATAGCAATACTAGATTTTTTCCCATTGACTGCAGTCACCAACTGTAGTAACCACCATTTTTTTTAATGCTTCTCCCCAATTCTGCCCTCTGCCCTTCCGCTCCTGCCAGGGTTCCATGAAGCAGATCCAGCTTCCGGCGGGCTCTGGGTAGAACTTTGGCATCTTGACTTTTCTCCAGTTGGATTTGGTTCTTAGCTACCACATTGGCCTAGGCTTTCCTGAGTGGTTCCCTTTCCCTGGGGTACCTTTCTCCCATTCCTTCCCACTGCATCCTATGGCCTTGGCATCCTACGGAGGACCCAGGAGGAATTGGCTACTTGCTTATGCTTTTGATTCTCTATAATTACCTTCTCCCTTCCTAGCCCTTTTGCTGCAGGACAGACAGACTCACTCATCCAGGGCCCATCACTGAGGGCTCCCTGGACCTAGCTGGAACTGAACTTTCAGTCTTTGGTATAAAGTCCATTTTAGAATTAAATCCAGAGAAAATGGAGCATCTCTCTATTCTTTACCCTTATCAACGACTTTTTCATGCATGTAACATAGAATGGCACTTTCAAATGTACTTCTAAACAGCACGGAAGTTGACTTGCTTGGAGACTTAGCAAAAGCCTGCTTTGCAGGGTTTGTTGCATATGACCCAAAATGCTAATTATTTCCTTCATTCATCAAATGTTTATTTGTGCCTAAGCCATACTAGGCACTGCATGAGGCTCTGTACATATGATGGCAAAGAAGATGCAATGGTTTCTGCTCTCAAAGAGCTGCCCATTCAGCTGGGGATGCAGAAGAGTACATGAGCGAGTGCAACAGAGGTGCTTACAGCCTTGGTCAGGTTACAACTTCCCTGGGCCCTATTACTTTTGCCTTCTTTGACCCCTTCCTCTATAAAAATATTAAAAATTATATTTCATAGTATATGTACATTGCCTAGAGACAAAAGTATTAATGTTATATATTAAATACTTTCTTCAACCTAAAAGTTAATTTTTCTTCTAATTCTAGAGGACACAGAACCATTTTCATGGGCTTTTAAAAGTATCATGGACCCTAGACTCTCTGCCTACTGAACGTAATGGAGAATTGGCCTTGCTTGCCATACATATTATCCTCCCTATTTTAGGATAACTCCGCCCCACCTCTTTATTACTTTCATTCCTTTCTGAGAATGAGGACCTCCTCTGTTACGGTTTAGAGTTAGAATGTCCCCCGACCTCGTGTCATAGACAAGGCGGCCATGTTGGAGGCAGAGCTTAGTTGCTGAGGAGGGGGCACTGTAGCATTGTGGACTATATATGTCCCTTGCTCTCAGCCCCTTGCTATCTCTGCTTCCAGCCTCCATGATGTGAGAGCAGAGTGCCTCCGCTCCTGCTGTCTCTGCTTCCCACCACCATGCCCTGTGTTCCACAGACGTGACCTGGCCTAACGTGACTGAAACCTCCAAAACTGTGGTTAAATAAACCTTCCTCCCTCTAGGTTGTGGTTGTCAGGTATTTGGGGTCATATCAGTGGGAATATTGACTGAAACAGAACTCTGCCCTACTTCTTTATTCCTTTCATTCCTTTCTGAGAATAATGTAATTCTCTCCATGAATGTAATTCTGCGTTTAGTTTTCATCAATTGAAACTGCATTTATTGACAAAGAGTAGCAGTGAAATCACACTTGAATGCATTTTAATTTTATCATGATTCTAGCTACAAATATATCTGTCAAACAATAATAGCTAAAATGGACATAGTGAGACACTCAGCAACCTAGCGAGACCCTATTTCAAAACAAAAAATAAAAAAAGGGCTGAGGGTATAGCTTGGAAGTAGAATGCCCCTGGGTCCAATCCCCAGTACCAAATAATAATAATAATAATAATAATAATAACAAATTTTATATATATGTATACATATATATATATATATTGAGTCATCATTATTCCAGCAGTACTGCCCCCCCTTTTGTTAATTCATTAAAGACAGCAACCCTATGAGGTGG
This sequence comes from Glis glis, assembly GCA_004027185.1. Taxonomy (NCBI): domain Eukaryota; kingdom Metazoa; phylum Chordata; class Mammalia; order Rodentia; family Gliridae; genus Glis; species Glis glis. The sequence continues at coordinate 42,310 of PVJS01001368.1, read as the reverse complement.
TATTATTATCACTGCCATTTTACAGATGATAAAACTAAACATTTCAGAAGTTAAATAATTTGTTTAGGGCTGCACAACTAGTAAGAGGCATAGCCAGGATTCAAACCTAAACTCTCAGGCTCCAGAACCTTCATCATGACATTAGACGACCTAGGACACAATCGTGTGAGACATATTATCCAGGCTGTTTTCAATCCAATTGTAAATTTTCCACCCTTTACAAAACTACAGCCTGCCAGCAGCCCACAACCCACAGGCTGGGAACCAATACTCAGGGAAAAAGGTCTAACTCTTCTCATAGCATTAAGCTGTCAAGAGGACTCATTTAGTGCCTGAAATGTTCCTAGTTTGGGGAGCCTATTATGGGAATGCCAGAGCCAGGCTTTCCTTCATAACCAAAAGCTCCCCCTGGTACCGGTACAAGGGTCAACTGAATGCCAAGCTTGGTGTTACACCCTAGGCTTTTCTATCGCCCAACATGACTTAAGAAATTTGGGCTTCCTCCTTGCATCGTCCATGGACTTGGGGATTGGAATTATATCCACTGCCTCCCAGGGTTGTGTCCTCACCAACAATGTAGATTCATGGAAAAGGAATGTAGGTAAAAAAGATGGTGTCTCAAATTCTAGGTCTGCAATGCCAGAATAATTCTTGTTTGCCAAGTAGAGATTTATGTATTCACAAGATTAAAGACACTTTTTATTTCCAAAATGTTATCACAACCAGAATAATAATCCCCGCTAAGTAACTGCCAAAATACTTTCCATGGAGTCTTCTTAAAGTACTTTGAGTTGATAGAAAAATATCCTCTTGAAATTCTACCACTAACTCCAGAGCTATACTATGCAACATGAGATAGGAAGACAGAGGAAGGAAATACTTAAACTGAGAAGTGCATCATGAGGGAAAAGGGGGCAGCACCCTGACCCTTTATACAGTTTTCCAGTCAAGAAATATCATTCACTCAGCAAGAACTTTAGTACAGAATTGAGAGCAATGATATAAAACTGTGGTGATTTTTCTGCATTTGAGACACAAAACTTGAGAACTTGTCATTTTCTTTTATATTCATACAGCTTAGAGCCAACACATATGCAGTGACTGAATGATATCATATGTAATGAGTGGAAGAAAATATATGGAAGCTAGTCCATAATAGTCCCATAAACTGTGACCAGTAATGAGCTGGCTCATAAAAGATGATGTGACCATCAAATACAAAATTGCCTTTTTTCTTAAAAGGAAACCAAAAAATGTGTTTTTAAACATAAGTTTAAATGCCATGGGAGTCCATCCCTCAGTGACAGGACTGTGTATAAAAACGTGTCTGATCACTCAGCTGGAGTTTCTGGAATGAGGTTCCAGGCAGAGGCTAACGCTTCTGTCAGGGCATGTGGATAGGTGACAGATGGTGGATTTTCACCTTTCAACACATAACTGTAACCTTAAGCACTGTCTGAATTTATTTCCAATCACATGCACAAGAGCTTATTGTTTATAATAAGCTGTCCTCCAAACCCATTTCTAGGAAAAGGTTCTCTGTGTGTGTTACCCTGCATCACTTCTCAGGCTACTCAGTGGCCATGAGGACTCCAGGACCCAAAGCTAATAATGGAACGGGGTGTGTGAAATCTTCCAGTCCTTGTTACTATTTATGTTAGTACCTAGCCTCGCCTCAAATGCATCCAAGATACATTACTTAGAATTTGCAGCCTTACTTCTACTTTCTCACCTGGAATGAAAACCAACACACATTTCGCCAAGCCATTCCTACTTGTTATAAAAGGAGGGAAGAAAAGAAAATTTTGTCTCACAGGTCAAATTTCTATCTCAAGGTGGGAAAACTCTGTAATTTATACTCAGAAAGTAAACAAGCTACACCCACCCCCAGTCTCTGCAGTGTGGAAACATTCAATGGGCAATTCTAATTTTATTCTTAGTCCTATGTTCATGTTCTGAGTCAACTCTTGCCTTCTCTTTATTTTGAAGTGAGAGAAGGCAGGCCTCTGCTCCTCCTGGAAGCCCTGTAATTGCACTGGGCTTTTCAGAGGAATTAAGGACTGACACAGAGACATGAATTGGAATGCAGACTCTAGCTCTTAGGCTCCACCTGAAATGTGAGGCAAAGAACAACTCTTAGATCCCTGAACTACAATTTACTTTGGGCGAAGCTGGAAAAAACTTGGAGCTGGGTCTCAAAATAGCCTGAACAATTTTAGTTTCCTGACAGCATTTGGTGGAAGCCTGTTAGAGGACACCATTGTGAAATTCCCCTTTTGTATGTTGCAAGTAGCACGTCCTCCGGACACACCCAGAGCTTCCAAAGCATCAACTGTTAGGGTACACCTGGTGTGGAACACAGGGGTCAAGGGAGAAAGAAGGAGAGTTTTAGATGGACCCCATACCTTGTGTGGTCTACATTTCTGCTATTTAACTGCATCACAACCTTAAGAGGTACAGGAGCGGACTGATTAAGAGCATGGATTCTCAGCTCTGCTATGTACTGGCTATGTGACCAGGGACAACTTTCTTAACTTCTCTGAGTCTTAGCTTTCTAATGAGACAAAGTATAGCAGGACTCAGCACAGTACCTGCACATCTGGGGGCTCAGGACTCTTCCCCTCTCACCCTTTCCTTTTCACTTAGTATTAGCAAGGATGAAATGTATGATATTCAACATGAATTATTATTTTGTCTTTATCACCAGGGGCTCAATGATATAAAGCTTAAAATATTATTTGTATTACTATATTTTTTAGACAGGCATTCAAATGTGTTGCATCCGATTCCAGATATCAAGTCACTTGATACAATCTTGTTCTGTGTGACCTATCTGAGGGGTTCAGGAGATGTAAGGCTAGTGCCCACCAGCTGTTCCTGTGGAAGAATTGTAGCAGGCTGTTTCTTGACGGACAAAAGTCTTGGGCATGGCTGCTGTTGGTAATGGCATTAGACAGTGCCACCCCTGCATGTACATGTTTATAATGGGATTTGGGAGGATTCTATGGGGATTGAAGAGAAATGAGACTTAGACTTCTTACTTTAGGCACCCACATTATTAGATTATCATCGAAGTTATTTTTTTATTGAGCTAATATAGCAGGAAAAGTCACTAGGGTGGGGACCAAGGGGAAGATCATCAGGTAAGTTTCTTTAAGGCACCTTTAAGGCACCCCATAAGGTAAGAGTGCCTTAAGTTCAACAGCAGTTCCTCAAGGAGCTGGTCTAGCACTGGTACAGTCCTTTCCTAATCCAGTCACCCTCATACCATGGCTCTGCCCAGTAGAAAATGGCTGAGTATGCAGGAAAGAAAACTTGTCTCACTGGAACCCAGCTGGATAGCATAGAGCCCCAGTGCAAAGTGGAGCGTGCCACTCCAGGGAGAAGCACCTGGCCTCCCAACTTCCCCTGCCTCCAGATCAGTGGTGGCAACAGCCTTTCTGCTTGCACTATGTCGAGGGACCTTCTCTTTCCAGTAGAGACACAGGAAGAACAGTCATCTTCCCAGAGTAATCGTGTTGACCAACCTGGACTAAGGTTCTGACTTCTCATGAGCAATAGCCAGGAAAGAAAGCACCAACTTCTCTTCTCAGAACAGAGAACTGGAGTTACTATTAACCAAACATCCAAGGATGTGTGAGGGTATTTCATATTCCAAGCTGTTGAAGCAGGGTGCATCCGCTATACCCACATGCATTCGAGCTGGCAGTCTTCTTCACATCTGTTTCTGAGTTCTCCTGCAAATCCTTACATGAAAGGACTTGTGAAAACTGAAAACAGCCAGGAGCTCACATCCTGTAGAGCAGGACTGTACCTCATTACCTGACTGCCTTCCAGTCCAGATTTCCAAATTAAAGATACCATTAAGACATCAGACTCTCATTTGTCCATTAAACAAGGAACAAATCTTTGGTGTGATGTTTACTGGGTACCCGTTCACTCACTACATTCTTTAGGAGATTTAAGTTAGACACATAGATCTTAGCAATCCATCCTCCAAACCGAACCCTTGCTTTACTGATAAATGGACTAGCCCAAAGTCACACAGATGAGTAGCAGATACACAGCCAAGATTATGGTTTCATTATTCTTAAAGTTCTAACATCCTACACTTCCTTATGTAAAGGCCCGTGAGATGAGACACTCCTGCAGTTTACAATAATGGAGGGAGCTGAGCCTGTGCAAATGAACGACGATTATCCCAGCACAACAGTGTGACAGGGAAAGGGAAGAGAATTAATATATGCTGATCCCTTTCCATGTGCAAAGGGTTTTCTTACACATTTTCCTATTTAATTCTCACATCAAGCTTATGAGGAATATATAATCATCCCATTCTGTTGATAAGGATACTGAGGATCAGAGAGGTGCTGCAATTCTTTCCCAGCACTGCAATGGAATGATAACCCACCTACAAATCTGCTCTGGAGACCCAGAGTCAGTGGACTCCCAGGGGGCTGGGTAAGTTGGAGAAGGCTGCTTGGAAAGACGAGGCGTGAGTTGGTGCGCGGCACTTGATTAGGTGCAGAGCAGCCTCGACAGATGGAGGAAACACAGATGGCCGCCCCACAATTGCATCACCACCCAGAGAAGGTTGGAAGTGGTTACACACCCACTGCTTTGCAGTCTCAAATGTAAATTGCCTAGAAAACCGAGCACGCTGAAGAGAAATCTCGTGTCTTAAACCTGCAGCGACCCCATTTACAGGAGTAACACAATGTACAGTGGGGAGTTGTTGAGGGTGTGGAAAATCCAAAGTCCACTTTAATGACTTTAGCGTTTCCTCAAGAACCAGAATGGGCATGAGGAAGGGGCGGAGGGCTGGGCAGTGGGGCGTGGCTCTATACAAGAGCTGGGGAGAGGCGGACAGCAGAGCGTGACAGGTGTGGTGGTGCGTGCGGGTGTGCGAGTTTAAGGAGGAATGGCCTGAGCAATGGTTTGAAGAACCTGCTCAGTAGAGAGCAGGGGGGAAGGGAAATCCATGCTCAGTTACTTAGTTGGAGCAGAGAACTCAACACAAAGTATGGCAGCTGGAGATGAGGCAGTTTGGGAAGGAGTATCTATTGGGAAGTTTAGAAACTCAAATTCAACCATATTATCCTCATTTGGACCAGAACCTCCAACCCCACCCCCCGAGACCTCCATTCATTGTGACTACCTGTGGATATGACTCCAGCACTGTCATGTTCCATTTGTAAATGGGGGTCCTGAGTCAGAAAGGGAAAGAGAGAAAGACCTTGACAGAAGTGAGATTTTTATCACCTACCTTTTCTAACCAAAGTGGAGGTTCGAAGCCACAGATCTCCTAGACTCGAGGAAATCTGAGCTTTCATTTTATAAAGGAGCCACGGAATGCACACAGGCTGGCAACTGAAATGTGCAGGGAAATTAGGTCCTAAATAATGAGCATGAAGGGCTCCTTGAGGAATTTTCATTAGGCCTAAGACTGATGGGATGCTCCAATGCCGGATTCCAAATTTTCTGAACTCTTGGTGGTTGTAAGGGTGAAAGCTAGAATCTGTTTTTAGCAAAGTCTCTCATGCAGAAAGAAGATCAAAATTTTCTTGGGGACTTCCCGAACAAATGAAATGACCTCAAGGTAGGTGCTTCAACCTGAGGTGATAAATATCCTGTTTTATAATATAAGAGACTTAGAATAGGTCCGTGGTTTATTTCTGCAAAAATTAGTTTTATAGTCGCTTTTTCCCCCCTTGCTCTTGGTGGAGAGACAGAAGGCCACAGTCTTGATCTCTGGGAATGATCGGGTCATCATAAACAGGAATGCAGGCAGTGCTTTGCACAGAGATGCCCAGCTGAGAGGATAATAGAGGAGCAGAAATCCAGTTTTCCCTGTTATAATGTAAGTTCCATGTAATGTAAGGGCCTTAAGACCTCGATTCCTTCCTTATCCCCAATGTCTAAAACAGGCCTCGATACAGAAGTTGCTCAAAAGTATTTGTTAATTGAGTGAATAAGGAAAACAAAATGGTCTAAGCAATATGGTATCGGGTATGGGATCAGGAAGAAGATGCTCAGTAGGGCACTCCCCCTGTGAAGAGGCAAGACTACTACTGAGGCAGCCATCACTGCTAGGTGCCTAGCAGACAGGCTCCCTTCTTCCTTACCAACCATATTTGTATCTTGTTTCAGACAGGAATGTATCTGGCTATAATTCTTGTGCTCCCTGGCCACAGGAAAGGCACTGACACTCATTTCAGGACATGAAGATGTAATTAAAATTCTGCTGGGCCTAGCAAGCAGCAGGCCCAGGCTTAATCCCTAGTGTCACACACACACACACACACACACACACACACACACACACACACATTCAGCTGGAGATTTCTGGGACATGACTTTAGAAAAGGGGCAGCCATGTTGTGATCATGAGGCAAAAGCCACATGCTAAGGACAGAGGAAAGAAATATTGAAGTTACCTGGAACTTTGAAGATTGCAGAGCACTTGGACTGCTCAACTCTAGTGGTCGAGTGTGCGAGAAAAACACTTCTATTCTTGTTGGGCAAGAACACAACTGAACCACAGCAGTTGGGTTTCTGTTACATGTGGCTGGGCCCCATTTTCAACTGATAGAATAAGCAACCACGAGGAGTGAAAGCCATCCAAGGGTGTTTACAAATATTTGAGTAGGAGACAGCACCTCTTACTTCCAAGATAGAGACCTGGGCTAGGCTTGATGGCTGTTCAAAGATGGACTCCTCGGGAGGCCTGAGGACTTGCATTACAAAATGAGGAATTTTCCATAAGTGAAGCGTTGGGAGTTACTGAAATGTACTATGAAGGCACCCTGTGGACTGTAAAGTATGTGCTTTGGAGATTTTCATTCTGACAGTGGCAGGGCTGACCCCCTAGTTGGACAGCATCCAAAAGAACCCTCTGTCCAGAACTGTGTTAAGCTAGAGCTGCAAAGATGTGCCACAAACAGGTTTGAGAACTTCACGTTCCTTTTATTGCCTAATGCCACTGAGTTAAATGGGCCAATTTATTTTGAATAGTTGCTGTAAATTTGATCTCCAAATTACTGGTTGGTAATTTTAGTGTCCGTGATCTAAAAGTACCCTGTGATTGTAAGGAGGAACAGTTGGTATAATCACTGTCATCGAAATAACAACCTCATTTCACACGCTCACACCTTGAGCCTGTTGACGTTATTGGTACCTGTGTTACACATCTTTCTGCTTTACACAATACTGGTGCGAATTAGTGTCCTGAAGACCTGTGGGCTCTTTGAAGTTTATTTGGAGATGCTTCTCTGCCCTTAGCATCCGTGCAGCTAGAAACAACAGGGAGGTGTTGATTGGTAGGTATATTTTTAGTCTGATTGCTTCAGCCCCAAACAGGGAGCGCTTCAGGCAGTAAGTGGTGAAGTATATCTGATTAGGGCACATAAACTTTGTTTAGGATGACTCCTGAAGATAAGTAGCTGGCCTGGCCTGGCGTGTCTACAGGTTTGTGTACCCTGGTAGATGCCCTTAGGTGATCCACTGTCATACAGAAAAATAATATGATACTGTGAGAGGCTACTACCTTCATCCTGTGGAGCTCCAAAATTTAATTTTTAAAAAGTTACTTTCTGAGCCAGGTATGGTGGCGCACACCTGTAATTCTGGTGCTTGGGAGGCTTAAACAGGAGGATCTCAGGTTCGAGACCAGCCTCAGCAACGTACCAAGATTCTTAGCAACCTAGTGAGACCCTGTTTAAAAACAAAAAATTAAAAGGTCTGGGGATATAGCTCAGAGGTAGAATGCCCCTTTGTTCAATCCCCAGTATCACAAAAAGAAAAAAAAAGTAGCTTTTTCTATTCGCTACAGTTATTTGAGGTGTAGTGAGACCTATACAAATACCCACCCTCTCACAAATAAGCAAACGGACTACAAGCTTAGATATGAAGCCAGTTCTCATGTACTTTTTATAATGGTCAAAAATTTAAACACCATAGTCATATGTGCAAAGTAAACTTAGATTTTTATTTCTCTCTCAGATCTTGTCTTGTTCTGGTGGCCTTCATTTCCAAAGGTAGCAAAGGAAAGTTCACCTTGCCACTTCATGGTGACTCTGCTGTTCCTTGGACGATCATTCCAGGCCTCTTTTGATCTTGTGTCTGTTGCTTCACTTGTCTTTGGTGTGAGGTAGCCCATCTTGTTCACACCTGGGGTAGAAATGTGTGGTTTCTACCATAGTCTCCGGTTGTGGGAATTCAACATCATAAAATGATCTGTTCATCTCACTTCCCACACTTCTCTCTGGCCCAGTGCTCTATCGCAATGCTTGATTCTTTTACTAAAGCACATGGGGATTTTGGGGTCTCCATCCAGGCCATGAAGGCCTCAACTTTGCCCTTCTACACTCCCACTTGGGTAGAGCCATGTTGCTCCAGGCCCAAACCAGGAAACCCCCATCAAAGAAGCCAATATTTATCGTAATATTTATCTGAAGATTCTTAGAATATGTCAGCCAGCTCTTGGAGTTTCTCAATACCTCCTTCCACCCAGGATTTTGATCCAGATGAGGAAGTCCTGTTCCTCAATTCTGACATCTTGTCCCTGGATGCCTTCTCTGGAATCTGAAAGCTTTTATTACTTTCCCATTCAATCAAGTAAAATTTGTTCTTCCATTATATCTTCCTCCTTCTGTTTACTAAGGTTTATAAGTAAAGCTCTGGAATACAGATTTATCAGGCTTGACTCATTCTATCCAATCCCTCTTTCCAGTTTTATTAAGGTATAATTACAAATAAAAATTATATATATTTACAGTGTGCAACATGATGTTTTAATATGTGTATATATTGTGAAGAAATGAAATAAAGGTAATTAACATATCTATCACCTCACAGTCTTAACATTTTCATGTTTGTGGTGAGAACACTGAAGATCCACTGTCCTAGCAATTTTCAAGTATACATTAACTATAGTCATCATATCAAGTACATTATCTATAGTCACATATATCAAGTACATTAACTATAGTCATCATGTATGTCCAGAACTTATTTATCCTGTCTAACTGAAACTGTTCCCTTTGACCAACATCTCATTTCCTCCCTCTCCCACCAGCAGCTCCCCCATAACATCATTGTGCTCTCTGCTTCTATGAGTTTGACTCTTTTGGATTCCATATATAAGTGAGATCATCCAGTATTCATCTTTCTGAGCCTGGCTTGTTTCACTTAGGTACTATGTCTTCCAGATTCACCCATGTTCTCACTAGGACAGGCACTTTTTTTTCAATTCTGAATGTATTCCATTGTGTATATATACCACATTTTCGTTATCTTTCATTTATTGATGGTCACTTTAGTGTGATTCCATAGCTTGGGTACTGTGAATAGTGCTGCCATAAACATGCAAGTGCAGATATCGCTTCAATATCCTGACTTCATTTCATATATATATCCAGAAGCAGGAGTTCTGGGTCATATGGTAGTTATATTTTTCATCTTTTGAAAAATTCCATAATGGCTGTACTAATATACATTACCACCGATAGTGTATAAGCACTCCCTTTCTCCACATCCTCACTGACACTTGTTGTCTTTTCACTTTTTGATGATAGCCATCCTAACAGGTGAGAGAAGATATCAATTTGTGGTTTTGCTTTGCCTTTCTCTAATGATTAATGATGTTGATCACCTTTCCATATACCTGTTGGCCATTATTATGTCTTCTTTTGTGAAAAGTCTATGGAGGCCCTTTGCTATTTTTAATATGGTTATTAATTAATTAATTTGCTATTGAACTACAAGAGTTCCTTATACATTTTTGGTATTAGCCCCTTATCAAATATATGATTTGAAAGTATTCTCTCCCATTCCATATGTCACCTTTTCATTTTGTTGCTTCCTTTGTTGTGCAGAAATCATTGCCAAAACCAATGTGAAGAAAGTTTCCCCTATGTTTTTATAAGAGTTTTATAATTTCAAATACTATATTTAAGTCTCTAAATTTTAAGTCTATTTTGAGTTGAGTTTTGTGCATGGTGTGAAATACAGGTCCAGTTTCATTCTTTTACATGTGGATATCCAGTTTTCCCAGCGCCATTTGTTGTAGTATTGCCTAGTATTGTCACACGTTGTGTAGTATTGGCACCATTGTTGAAGATTCGTTGGGTTGTTTATGTGTGGGTTTATTTCTGGGTTCTTTATTCCATTGTTTTATATGTTTGTCTCTATATCAGTTCTATATATTTTCAATTATCATAGCTTTATAATATGTGTTGAAGTCAGGAAGTATGATGAGTTCAGCTTTGTTCTTCTCAAAATCACTGGCTATTGTGGCATTGTGGGCCACATATTGAACCAGAAAAGGTTCAATATGATTTCTAAGACTGCTTTATTTCTGTAAAAAATGCATGAAATTTTGTTGAGGATAACATTGAACCTGCAGATTGCATTGTGTATTGTGCACATTTTATCAGTTTAGCTCTTCTAATCCATGAACATAGGATGTCTTTCCATTTATTTGTGCCTCATTTAATTTCTTCCATCAGTGTTTTATAGTTTTCTTGTATTGGTCTTTAACCTCTTTGGTTAAATTTATTCTTTAATATTGTATTCTTTCTGATGCTATTCAAATGGAATTTTTTCCTTAATTTTTGGGGATAGCTTTTTGTTAGTGTATAAAAACACCACAGATTTTTGTATGTTTATTTTGTATCCTGAAATTTTACTAAATTTTTTTGTTAGTCCTAGCAGTTTTTGTGTAATCTTTAGGGTTTTCTACATGTAAGAGCATGTCATCTTCAAATGGACATTATTTTATTTCTTCCTTTCAAATTTTGATGACTTTTATTTCTTTTTCTTACCTAATTTATCTGGCTAGCACTTCTAGAACTGTGTTGAATACACATGGTGAGAGTGGGCACCCTTACCTTCTTGCTGATCTTAGAGAAAAATATTTCAGTTTTTACCACTGAGTATGATGTTATCTGTGCCTATATGATATATAGTTTTTATTATGTTGAGGTAAATTCATTTTATAAGAAGTTTGTTGAGTGTTTTTAATCATAAAAACTTATTGAATTTTGTCACCTGCTTTTTTCTGCATCTGGTTGAGATGATCATGTGATTTTTATCCTTCATTCTGTTAATGTGGTGTACTAGTTTTCACTCTTGATAAGTAAAGTGAAGCCTTACAATGTAGAAGGTTCTTCTCTTTTTCAGAAGCTTGGTTTTCAAGGTTACTGTCACACTGTAGATTCAAAAAGTCAGCTTTTTACTCAGAATTAAGTGATAACCTATGAGTTTTAGTGTATTCTCACTCTCTCTTTCCCTGTGGTAATCAACTGTGAATGCCAAAGGAATCATGGAAAATAGGATTTGTCAGGGGAAAATATTTGAAGGGAGGAAGAAGAGTGACTAATTTAATATTTTTTAAATATTCCCCATTGAACTTATGGGAGAGCAAATAGTTGAGCATTAATGGAATGCCAGGCACTATGTCAAGTGCCTCTCATGCTTTCCTCATTTAATCCCCGCAGGCTCCAACGTGGTCTTCAATTATGAGGATACTAAGGCTTAGAGAGGTTATAGATCTTGCTGGAAATGACACAGATAATCAGGGTGGAGCCAGGATTTGAGCCCACAGGTTTTGTCCTAACAACTTGCAAGAGTATAGTTCTGACTTATGACAAGGTGTCTTAGAGAGGACACAGTGGTATGGACATGGAAATACATATCATATCCAAGAGTGCATATCATAAATCTCTCATTATTCTCTTTCTATGGTTTTCACTAAGATTTTATGCTTCTTGAAACACATCAGGCAAATCCAAGTATTGCTCACTGGAAGAGTGTTCCACAAAGAAGTGGCTGAAGGTTTGGCAGAAGGAGATAGAAGGAGGAAGAAAGCATGAAACATTCCTGAAATACCAATTCCTGGGAAACAAACCTGTGGTAAGTTCATTAATTTTTCATTCATACTACTTTAAGATGATTTTAATGGACCATTTATTGGAAGTTTCTTAGAAGCCTATATTTTTGTTGCTATATTTTTATTGGTTTCCTTTTATAAAAAGGCAAAGCCAAAGTACACTGTGTTCAGATGACTTGCTTAAAATGGGAGACATCTGAGTCACAGAAGTAACTTCCGGTACTATAATATCTTTCTTTAAATACACTTTGTCCTGCGGCTTTACTTTTTCAAGATCACAGGATGATTCTGTAGGAAGGAGAAAATCCATCTGACCTGCTTACACTCCAGTGAGGCAGCCTCTTCGGAACCTGCTTCTTTTCATACTAAAAAAAAAAAAATCGTGTCTGAAATAGCAGAGGTGGCAGGACTTTGGGTAAAAGTGAAAGTCCTATGTTCTTTAAAAATCCATAAAACATTGTTTCTCAAGGCACAGCTCAAAAGTATAATCCCATATTTCAATATTGCTATGTTTTTCTACTCTTGCTATCTATACCTTAAAATATGCTATTAGAATGGAAATAAAATGAATAAATGAATGATAAATGTTAAAAAAATATTTCAAAATAGCAATGGAAACAAGGGCAGTCAGTAGCCGATGCAAATGAAAATATCTTAGATCACCGAAGAGGTGTTTTGTCATATAATCAAAGGTAGTAAGAAGAGATGGAATTAAGACTCAAAATAGAATCAAATCAAGGGAAGTATAAAAGAAAATGGAGTAAGAATATTATACATACAAGCAAACATGAATAGTTTTAAATATATAAAGAGGAGGAAGAGAAATGAATCAACATGCCTGATGAGAGGGAACTCAAGTTCTTTTTTGAAAAAAGTGGGAGAAAGAGCTTGAGAAATGAAATGACTTCTTTGTTTCTGTGTGTGAAGCAGGAAAAGTGGGGACAGATGCCAGAAACAGGCACATTTCCCAAGGGAGGACGACAGAGAAAAGAAAATTGGTTTCCTGCCAGAACAGGTAGTGTGCTGACACGTGCACATCTGACAGGCAGAATTCAGGAGCTTTCCAAGGGTCTGATCAGGCCAGTTGTGTGCGCCACTTTAGGCAAAGGCTACACCGGGAGGCCTCAGTGATATGGTTCCAAATGTCTTTGGACACATGACGCATAGAGATGATGGGTAGGGAGATAAATGTAGTGTCCTGCTACTGATCACAAGGTGGAAGTTGAGTTCAACTCAGTCATACCTCATGGTTTGATATTCATTATAGGAAAAGAGCCAAGTGTCTGGTTAATTCCAGGTGCAGGCAAATAGTAACTCAATAAACTCTCTGTGACCTTCTCAAGTACTGTCAAAGCTTTATTGCAGTTTTTCTTTTACTGTTTTACTTTTCGTGTGTGTGTGTGTATGTGTGTGTGTGTTGGAGGCAGCAGTGGTTAGTAAGTGAGAGGGTGGATCTAAGATTGGGAAAGGGTACCTGAGGTAGGAATGGGAGACAAATATACAATGTTCCTACAGTGTTGAGAATTTTGTTTCATTTGAATAACTTTTCATGTGCTTTCTGATTGAGACTCTGTAAAGGGCATACTTACCCAATCAAAAATATAAAAATAATAGCCTGAGGCTATCTCTGGGGTTAAATTATCAAATCAAATAGTGTTGATGTGAGAATAATGTTTCTGGCCCTAAGTTATGATTGAGAGGCAGAGTGATGGCTACAAACATGGGCTTAGGAATGAAACTTCTTGTGCTTAAATTCCCATCCCATTAATTGGTTTTATAATAATGGGTATCAAACTGTGCAATCTTTGGTATTGAACCTTCTGATGTTTAATTTCCTCACTAGAAAGCAGAAACATTGACGCATGCCTACCATCCTTTTCCTTTTCTCTTCTGGGAACAAAGGAAAGCTACATTTCCCATTCTCTCTTTGTATCTATGTGGGGCGACATGACTGGTTTTACCCACTATTTGGTGGTGGACCCCTAAAACCTCCGACCTTCCATCCTCTTTCTTTTCTCTCACTGTCTGCCAATCATCAAAGTGACTATGACACAAATGAGAAATAAATCTTTTATTGTGTGAAGATTTGGGGGACATTTGTAATAGCAGTTCTCCAACTCTAACACTATTTCAAAGTATTAGTGATCTGACTAAAAACTATATTTTAGGATTATTATAAATATCAAATGAATTATAGTATACAGAAAATATTAGAATAATTTCTGGCATACAGTAAGCTCTCATTAAATATTATCTTGCTGATGTACAGAATTGGCTGATTGGGTAGATCCATGAACCCCACTTGGTCTATTAATTTGAAGAAACACTATTTGCATCATTTTAGCAAATTTGAGCATAGACTGTACCATCCATCCCTCATAGTCACTACAGGGTTCTATGATATGCTTCAAATAATAATTTTGGTTAGACTGGGCAAGACACTATGAATGGCTGGAAACATGCAAGGACCTCCAAGTTTAGGCACTCCAACTATTCATATATACCTTTCCATAGGGGCCTAAGATTCTCAAGGACAATAACATGTTGTCTAGATACTGTTCAATAGTTTTATAGAAGTCATTGCCCAAACTGAATAGTTATGCTGAAGAACTGTGAGGTTTATAAACAGTATATGAAAAGAGCTTGGCATAAAAACATAGCCAAGCTTAAAGCACACGGTAGGTATCTAATAAGTGATAGCTACAATAATAATCATCATAACAAATAAATATATAAACCATCATTATCTCTATTTGAATACCTCTTTTCTTCTGAGAACTTGAAGCTGCGTCTATATCATATTTTCTACCTTCGATGCCTTGGAAAGCCTTTCTACCTCCCCATGCAGCTGTGGCCTTGCCTATTATATAATACCATCTTTTCTAATAATTCATCTACCTTTTGCCTATTACAGTCAAAGGCCATTACTTATTCATATATTTGCTTGGTCTAATGAGGCTAATTGGTCCCTGTCCTCTTTATAACCTCTCTTCCTCATTTACAAATTTCACACTGGCACAATACTGGATATCATGCATTAAATATGCAATATCACACACTGAGATCCCAGCAATAATTACAAAGTAGGAGGTCATTTATGGGGAAGAAATGTTAGTCTCAACTTTGAAATTCTCTTTTCTTTAGTAGGTTCAGGTCCATAAAGACCTTAATGTTCCTTTAATGTGGAGATGAGCAATCCTGGCCACTTTCAGGCTTGGCAAACTCTATCTGGCTATTTGTCAAGCATCATATGGCTGGCGATTCCTCCTCAGATGCACTCTGCCAAATGCTTTCTGCCCTTCACCTTTTAGTGTATGCATATTTCTAAGAGAATTTAAACTGTGAATTTCTAATTTATTTATACTTATCTGATCAGAGTTGTAGCATTTGTCTTAGTCAACACTTAGGGGTTCTAAATTCTGTTTCTTCAACCCAGGGAACCTGGGGAGGTTGGCAGCAACCACCTCCTAAGGAAGAAACCAAACCAGTTGTCTGAATTGGGGAAGTAGTTAGTTCATGTCTTTCATTTAGACAGGGTTTAAAATATTTTTTCCCCTTTGAATTTTCAAAGGTGAAGAAAAAGATGTGTTTCCAAATCTCTCTGAGTTCAAATCAACTTAAAATGGAAGCAGCCCTAGAGAGTCTAAAGAGGAGAGGTGTGGGGGCAGCAATCTGGTTGGAAGGACATAGGTATAGGTGTCTTCTCCTGGAGCCCAGTTTATGTGGCACTTTACATAAGATGGAGAGAACATCAACTGTCCATATCAAGGGAAGGCAGTGGTAATGTGGGGGGAAGGGAGGGGTAGAACATGGGGTAATTCAGAATCTTGGCAGCTACTTCTACCACTTCTGACCTAACACCATCACACCATGGGTCTAATATCTTGGGGGCAGAAGTTTCCAGAAGCAACTGGAAATCCTTAAATACTGGCTGGACAAAGAGTGGCAACTAAAAGCAAATCTTTGTTGAGAGACTACAGACAGCACAGCCTTCCAAACTTGAAGTCTGGTTTAACACCCAGGTTACTTTGCTGTGATCTCTTTCTTCCCAGACAACTTTTTATAGCACTGGCTTTCCCCTCAAAGACGCCAGAGCATCACGTAGAGGACACTCGCTTTGAAAATATTCCAAAGAAGGTTTGTCTCCTAGAAAGGCAACTTGAAAACTCTGGTAGATTTCTTTGGAATGTAGAGTACAGGATGGAGTGATCTTACCTTAAAAATACAGGGAGTACCCTTAGACTGTCATCCAAATCAGTAACTGCAGTCCTTTGTGAGTTTAAAACCCAGTTTTAAACTGATGTTTAAAAACATGCCTCCCTCTCTACCCCCAGAAGACACCCACAGAGAACAAAATTTAAATTCATGAAAGAAAAATGTTTGAGACAACTTATCAAAAAACACTGGATTCTATTCCATTAGTGGGCTATATTTTCAAAAGACAAATACCTTTTTTTTTAAATAAACTCATGTATGGTGGATGGACAGACTTCAGGGTGGCCCCATGATTCCCACCTCCAGCTGTTCACACTCTAGTGTAAACCCTCCCCTTGAGTATGGTGGCACCTGTCACTTGTCTCTAACCCAGCAGAATATGGCCAAGGCAGTGGGCTGTCATTTTGTGATAACATTTTGTTATATCAACTCTCTCTCACTAGCTGAGTGGTCACATGGCAAGAGTCTGAAGATGGCCTCTAGGGGCTGAGGGTGGCCTTCTGCTGAGAGCCCCCAGGCAAGTAGCTGGGGCCCTTAGTACTAAGGCTGCAGGGAAATAAATTTTGCCAACCTGAGGGACCTGGAAACAGATTCTTCCCTAGTTATGATTCCAGATGAGAATACAGTCCAGCAGCTACTCTGACTGTGACCTTGTGAGACCTTGAATTGAGGACCCAGCTAAGTTGTGCCTGGTCTTCTGACTCACAGAATCCACAAGGTAATAAATGTATGTCATTCTGAGCTTTATATTTCTTTCTTTTTTTTTTTTTTTGAGGTACCGGGGTTGAACCCAGGGGCATTCTACCTCCGCGCTATGCCCCCGGC